>JADBJO010008047.1:50000-59102 GCA_016801955.1 Conus betulinus | reverse complement strand
GTTGGATACTCAGAAGGGAAGACCCTCCATGGTGTGTTTGCATGTGACAGCTTTTTCAGTGTTCATCGAAAGAGGTAAACTTATTTTATAAGTTATAGTGCTTTAATAATGTATATAGGTGTTGCTGGAGTTAAACAGACAATTGTGCTTTTGTCTTTATAAACTTCAAGCGATGTGTTATACTAGTGTGGGTATTTGTATCTAGAGACTCAGCAGATATGATAGCTGAGGTCCTGATTTGGCTCTTGTAGTCCGCTGGACCCTATAAACACTAACTAACTAACTAACTAACTGTATTTCCAATGAGTGCATTGCCTTCACAATAAATGACCAACTCTCTTTTTTGAAATGTTACACTTGGGAAATTCGGGGGAAACTATTGCCTACTCTGTTCACAAGAAAAAAGAGGAAGAAAAATTGGAGTGCACTCTTTTGAAAGAAATAAAAAGAATTAGAGCAGTCAGTAGCCAAAAGAATCTCTCTCCATATTAGAAGAATCGAAACTTAAACTGCAGGAGCTAAGAGATAAGAAATTACAAGGGATGAGAGTTCGATCAAGAGTTCAGTGGATACAGAATGGAGAAAAAGTTAGTAAATATTTTTTGTAGTCTTGAAAACCGAAATTATACAAGTAAGGCAATGCACACCTTGGAAAAAGAGAATGGGGAAACAACTTTTGATCAAGAAGAAATTTTAAAAGAAACAAAACAATTCTATGAAAATCTATATAGTGAGAAAGATATTCTTGACATAGACCTGAATACTGTAATTCAAGAGGTTCCAACACTTGATCAGGATGAAAAAAAAACAGTCTTGAAGGTCTTATAACATACGCAGAAGCTTGTGAGGTATTACAACAGATGAAAAATAATAAAAGTCTGGGTCGGATGGCTACACAGCAGAATTTTACAAATTTTTCTTTCAAGATATTGGGACTTTTCTAGTCCGTTCAATTAACTATGGCTTCTTAATTAGTCAAATGTCAGTGACACAGAGACAAGGAGTTATACTTGCATTCCAAAAGAAGACAACCAAAACACATTGTTGAAAACTACTGCGCCCAATATCGCTTCTCAATACTTCTTACAAAATAGCATCTGCTTGTGTGGCCAGCAGACTTAAGACAATTTTGTCGAAAATAATCCACCCTGATCAGAAAGGATTCATGAAAGGAAGATATATTGGAGAAAACATTAGACTTATATATGATCTTTTGGTACATACGGAAGCTGAAAATATCCCTGGTTTACTACTTTTAGTAGACTTTGAAAAAGCGTTTGATAGTGTTTCATGGACATTTATTCAAAAGGCATTGAAAGTTTTTAATTTTGGTCAAGACATTCAAAGATGGGTATGTGCCTTTTATAAGAATATTACACCTGTGTGTCTGTAAATGGCCTTTACTCTGAATGGTTCAATGTGTGCAGAGGTGTTCGTCAGGGTGACCCGTTGTCTCCATATTTGTATTTGATTTGTGCAGAGGTTATGTCCATCATGATACGTAAAAATGATAGAATAAAAGGTATTAAAATTAATAATACTGAAGCCCTACTTTCTCAGTTTGCTGACGATACCACTCTTTGTCTTGACGGTAGTGAAAAGTCATTGCGAGAAGCCGTCAGGATTCTTAATCTTTTTGCACAACTTTCTGGCTTGAAAATTAACAGTGAAAAAAAAACCAGTTAGTATGGATTGGTAGTAGGAAAAAGTCACAAGTAAGATATCTACGAGACCAAAATTTTTTGTTGGAATCCAGGAATTTTCAAAATATTAGGAATCAAGTTCTCCCTTGAGATTGATCGCATTGTGCAGATTAATTTTGAAGGAAAACTTGATGAAGTTAGAAGGATTTTACATAAATGGTCAAAGAGACAGCTAACTCCATTTGGAAAAATTGCTGTCATAAAATGTTTAGCAATGTCAAAACTGACATATTTATTTCTCAATCTACCAGACCCTTGCCACGCCTTATTACAAGAGCTTGACTCCCTTTTATTAACTTTTTGTGGGATGGAAAAAGAAGCAGAATAAGTAAGAAAGTTGTTTGTGGTGATATATGTCTGGAGGACTGAAGATGTTGAATATTTTTTCATATTTGAGCACGCTGAAAATAGTTGGTTGAGAAAATTATTTTCCTCTCTCAGTCTACCTTACAGACACATTATATATTTCAACCTGTATCCACACTTAGACAAGTTAAATAAAGTAGGAAGTGAGTATGTTCAGATACTTTTTACACAGGCTGAACAATCCCTTTTGGAAGGATGTTCTGAAACACTATAAAAAGTTCTGTCAAAAAATGTTCCTCAAAATATCCATGATTTTAACTTTGAGTTTATATTCTATAACATTGACATATTGAGAGCTAGACATACTATCTTCTTGAAAAGCTGGTTTGATAAAAACATATACTATATTTATCAACTACTAGATGAGGAAGGGAACTTTTACAGTTATCAGCACTTCCAACGTGAATATCCAGACATTGTAACAGATTTTTCTTACTTATAATGGAATTATCCAAGCTATAAAAAAAACTATCAAATCAGGAAGGGTGTTCAGCCCTATTGCAGGATACAAGATGCAAGGGAATTTAACTTGGAAACTAATTTATAAAGGGAATAAATATGTGCAACAAGTATTTAATGATGGACAATATATCGCCACAGGTATAGCCAAGTGGAATAGACAATTTTTGAACTTAAACTGGAAAAATATTTTCCAAACGTGCATGTACACAAGTTCAGAT
The DNA here is from genome assembly GCA_016801955.1 of Conus betulinus. Taxonomy (NCBI): domain Eukaryota; kingdom Metazoa; phylum Mollusca; class Gastropoda; order Neogastropoda; family Conidae; genus Conus; species Conus betulinus. The sequence continues at coordinate 56,353 of JADBJO010008047.1, read as the reverse complement.
GCCCAGCTAAGATGGCTACAGACCCGCATTATACATAGAATCTTACCGACTAACCGGTACTTACATTTTACGCCAAGTCATCGACTCCCCTATTTGTGATTTTTGTGAAAATGAAGAAGAAACAATTGAACATTTATTGTGGAATTGCCCCTTTACTAATGATTTCTGGCTGGGTCTTCAGAGAATTATTGTTCACCAAGTAACTAGTTGTACAAATTTAAGGTTTTCCAAAACATATGTTTTGTTTGGAGAGATGGACACATTGTTTCAGATCAAATAATGAATTTAATCATGTTATTGGCAAAACTATATATTTAAAAATGTAAATGGAGAAGACAATTCCACTTGTAAATGTATTCCTTACTATTTTGAAAGACAGGTATGGTTTAGAAAGATACCGGTATGTTACTATTGGCAAACTTGACAAGTTTAAGCAAGCTTGGTACCCATATGAAAACCTGTATCTTAACTTAATGTCAAAATACCTGTGCCTCAAACAGGAAAGTGTGTGTGTGTGTGTGTGTGTGTGTGTGTGTGTGTGTGTGTGTGTGTGTGTGTGTGTGTGTGTGTAGTACTGCTACTGTTTGTTTATATATTTATTGTTGTACTCCATTTTCTTTCTTCTTCCCATTCAAACTATTTGTAAAATAAGGGGAGAAAAGTTCTCTCCCTTCATTCATCTTGAATGTTTGCATCCTCTGGAAAATTAGCAACATTAATGCCATTGATTGTAATTTTGTGCGTATTAAGTTTGTTATAACTTTTACACCATTGCACTATGTTTAATGTTGCTAAGTCTAACCATGCTTTTTCAATAACACAACATGTTGATGAACAAATGAATGCAGGAATTGTGGAATGGAGGGATGAAAGAGAATTGAATTAAAAGAAATAAAAATAATAATAATAATAATAATAATAATAATAATAATAACAATAATAACACAAAAAAATGGCTTTGTTGAATCAAAAATTCTGTATAACAAGGACACAGAGAATGCGCTTTCTCTCTCACTTTGAAGCATATTTCAATTCTTGATCTGACATTTATATTCTAATGTCTGCACCTGATGTCATGAACTTAGCTTGATTAATTATTTGAATAAACCGATAAACGGAGCCACTCGGGTAGACATGTATGCATAAACACACACACACACACACACACACACACACGCGCGCGCGCGCCCGCCCCCCCCCCCCCCCCCCCCCCCCCCCCCCCCCCCCCCCGCACGCACGTACACAACGGAGAGAGAGAGGGGAAAGGGGACCTACTCGCCACACAGTTCTCAACCTTTCCATCTTTCTGTCAGCAAGTTTAATTAACAGCAAGCAGCACATCGACGATGAAACGAACAGCTGAACAATCAAAGAGACAAGAACTCATAACCTTATATGAGAGAAGGAAGGGAGGAACGAAGGAATAAAGTAACTGAGAACGAAGGCTGTAGGGAATGAATAATGAATTAATGATATAACGAAGCCGTGAAAGAAATATGTAATAAAGAAACGGAATAAATAAATGAAAATATCTCGACCAGCCAAACCACTCAACCAGTCAAAGAAGCAGCTATAAGCAGCTAAGTAACTACTGGACGACAAAGTAAACTAGCATACAACTGACCATCCAGTCAACGAGCTACCGTGGCAAAGTGGTTTAGCATCGTTGGACTCCCGGCTGGGTTCGATTCCCATCAGAGTCATGTGGGATTCTTCTGTCCCGACCGGCTCCTACTCGGAGTGGAGTCTGCTATGGGCTCAACTGGGACGACTGGGACCACACAGTCGAGTTTCATCCATTAAATGGGTGCGTCTCAGACAGTGTTGCTCAAATTTCCTGACCAACATTGCAGGTGTGTCTATCTCTCGGAGCTTGCTGACACCGGGATATCTTAAGAAAGTAAGCGTAGAGTACAGCCATGTATGCAGTCTCAGACCGGAATGGAAATCCGTACATCAAAATCCGTACATCATCTTCTTCATCCTCATTCTCATCGATCAGTTCTAAAAAAAAAAAAAAAAAAAAAAAAAAAAAAAAAAAAATGTGACCCTTCAGGCCCTACTCTCATGCTGACCTCAGTTTCGATGTCCTTACCACGTCTATGGCCTTGGTTTGATTCCAACGGGGTCACCGTATCGGCAAATTCGTTGGACGGACGTGGTGGCGCCCTCCGGAGGGAAAGCTCACTCATGTCGGCTCCGCGAATAGGCAATCATTGTCGTCCGTAGAGGGCTAAGTAGGTGGTGTCCTGCGAATGTGGATCGGAACAGGGGCCGCTGAACACCATCGAAGTGACTCGGCAGCAGTGCAGTGGCTCCTCCGATGGGTTGCTTCTGACGACTTGACATTGACTGCTCCCTGTGGATGGCTGGGGCTGGGGCTGGGCGGGTCGGTGCTGTCTGTGGCTGTGGACGGGGGTCAAAATGAGCGGTGGCGTGGGAACAATGCCACCGAGGTGGCACAGAAGATGGGACAGAGAAAATAACAGATAAAAAAAAACAGTCGAAGAAGCCACCAAGCACCAAGCCAACAACCAACCAACCTACTCTTGTTACTCCCGACAGAACGTTCAAAGTGGGTCCGAAGAACAAACAATTGAAACACACACACACACACACACACACACACACACACACACACACACACACACACGCGCGCAGGCAGGAGGGACAAATACATAGATACAAAAGCGTCTAGTTGATGTGCATATATTCTGCCTGTGTAAGCTGTTTACATATTACCGTGGATTTCCCTACAGAATTTTGTCGGGGACAACTGGTGTAAGGTCTGTTACGTGCGCTAATTCATAAACCCAAACTCTATTTATCGCTTCGCCCAAAAGACTAAATTGATAACAGGCATAGCTACTTACTGAAACAAAGTTTGGAAATGCTAACAACATACTGATTATTGGCAGGCAACACACTCAGAGAGAGAGAGAGAGAGAGAGAGAGGTAAACTGCCGCAATGATACGTGGGTAATGTGCATTTATATGCACAACAAGTTTTGTCGCAAATCCCAACAATGTAACAATGATGGGCATTCACGTATAAAGGACATTTCTTCATAATGATTAATAGTGAGTAGCATCATCGTCATGTTCATAATAGGCATGAACATGCGCTGATGAATAGTGTGTCACACTGACAAAAACAGAATTGATAATTCATGGTTAATGCAAAACGATGCACAGTATCTTTGTGACAATGCACGTTCATAAACATTGGTAAGTGACGTGCACACACGTTAGCACATTGTTATGGGCGTTGAGTAGCTTATTTTTTCTTTCTTTTTTCTTTTTTTTTCATTTTTGAGCGGTCATATACTTTTAGATATATTTCCATTCATGCCTGTGTGTACGTTCGTGCGTGCGCGCGTGTGTGTATGCATGCGTGTGCGTGCACGCGCGCGCGCGCGCGCGCGCGCGTGTGTGTGTGTGTGTGTGTGTGATGAGAGAGAGAGAGAGAGAGAGAGAGCTGTTGGGCGAGAGTGTATGCATTTGAACGTGTGCCTGTGTACGTGCGTATGTACGCGCGTGCGTGTGTGTGTGTGTGTGTGTGTGTGTGTGTGTGTGTGCGTGCGTGCGTGCGTGCGCGCGTGTGTGTGTGTGTGTGTGTGAAGAGACTCGGTTTTAATTGACATCTATGCTGTGCGTGCCGGCATTGCTTTACTATGCGTGTTTGTCATGCATTCCCTCGCATGAATTTTTTTTTTTCTTTTCTTTCTCATCCTGTTTTTCGGAGCCTCTGAAAATGACAAAATCATGCATGGTCATCGACATTAGCATTCACTGGTAAAAAGCACATTTCCTTAAAACAACAACAACAACAACATCGATTCGTGGCCCTGATTACGAGCAGTTTGATGACCGAAAACAAAACCATTAACATCATTACACAGTAGCATTTCAGGAAATAACCTTTTTCTATAAATTTTCACTGACGGTTCCAAGTCTGAAGATGGCGTGGCCTGTGCAGCCTACTGCCCTGGTGCTCCTTCTCAAATACTGTTAGAACATATTCCTTCAGACGCTTCTGCTTACTCTGCTGAAGTTACAGCTCTGGTTCTGGCACTACGGATAATCTCCCAATCTACGAAGAGGGACTTTCTGGTTTTGTCGGATTCACTGTCAGCTTTGGAGGCCATAGCTGGCCGCAACCTTCAGCACCCCAAACTTTTACACTTTTTTTGAACTTTTTACCAAGTTGAAAGCGGAGGGTTACAACATTCTTTTGGCTTGGGTTCCTGGTCATGTTGGCATCGGAGGGAACGAAATGGTGGATCGTTTGGCCAAGAATGCCACAAGAGAGAAACTGTCAAACACACCTATCCCCTGCTCAGATTTGAAACCCAAAATTAACGATTATGTCAGAGACCTCTGGCAGGAGGATTGGAATACACAGACGGATAACAAACTCTTTCAGATCCGTCCAAACCTAAAGGAGTTCCTCCATCTTCGTCTGGTGGTGGTCGTAAAGAAGAAACAGTTCTGTGCCGGCTGCACACCGGCCATTCGTATTTTACCCATTCCTACCTTTTAAAGAGTGAAGAAGCTCCATGGTGCATTCCGTGTCATGTGCCACTCACAATGAAACATATTCTTTTAGAGTGTTGGGATTTGCACGATGTGAGACACAAACATTTTACAGCAGATTCCATGAAAACCTTGTTCAGAGATGTTCCGCCTGACGCGATCTTTGAGTTCTTGAAAGAGGTTAACATTTTTTCATCGGATCTGAGATTTTACAGTGGAAAGATTTTTAACAAAGTTTTGGATGAGATTTAGACGATGTCTTTTTAAGAATTGTGTGGATGAAAGCCTGTGAGTTGATTTTAACGTGGTGACAGCCCTGATATGGCCCTTTGCGGTCGGCTGGGCTATAAGCAACATTGTCTTGTCTTATCCTTTTTCTATGGCTGGAGAAAGTTTTCGTTTTTCACTTTTTAACATACACGGTAGCTTTCTGAAAGGAAATAATGGCCATGGACAGATTTTGCGTATTTTTCTGTCAAAGGCCCACCACTTACAAAGCGTTTTTCTGGAAACTCTGTGAATTGGGCATTTCACACGAATGATCTCTCTGTGCCTCACGTCTTGCGCGGAATTTTTTTTTTTTTAAAACACATTGCCAAAAGACGTCACGGGCGACATCAGCATGGGAACTATGTAGAAAACGTAACTCGTGCATGTACTTGAGCATAACGCAACAATGACGTCACAGCTGCGATTATTGTCACATATATTTCTTCTGTTGACCGCACGATTCAACTTTAACCAGATGATGTTTCGGCACTGTGACTTCATGCCTCTTCTTCACATGCAGATTTAACGTCCAAAACACCTCAGGTGACATGGCAGATGCAGATAACCATCTGGGGTTTAACAGAGGAGCACATCAGGGGAAGGGGGGGGGGGGGAGAAAGGGGGACGAAGGGAAGGGGGCCGATAATTATAACACCACAATGTCACCACCGGAATAATGATGGGCAGGAAAACAGAGTGAGGTTTTAAGCCAGGCACAAATGGGATTTGAACTCGCATCCTACTGTGTGAACTTGGTACTCTTCCACAAGGCTAAATCTAGGCATTCGGAGCCTGTCTTTCGTAGTGTGAAGCTGTTATCAGTATTGCACAAAGTGCCACACTGTAAAACCGCCGATGATAATGATAAAACCTCAGAGGTGCGTAAAACTTCGTTCTTTGTATGTTTGTTTGTTTGTTTTATACCGATTTGGGAAGGTATGAGGTTGGAAGTTGCCAGTATCAAGATGATTTTGCCTGTCTGTATGTTCTGTCTCATCCCTGCATCTTATAATGTGTTAAAAGATGGTTTACAGGTGTGGCAACCCCCCCCCCCCCCCCCCCAAAAAAAAAAAAAAAAAAAGGTGAATGAAAGGATAGATAGGTGGAGGGAAGAAAGTGTGTGTGTGTGTGTGTGCGTGCGTGCGTGCGTGCGTGCGTGCGTGCGTGCGTGTGTGTGTGTGTGTGTGTGTGTGTGTGTATGCATTTTCTACGACCATTAAGCCCAGGGCAATGTAGAAGCAAGGGCAATGTAGACTATGGATTGGATTCACAGAGTTTAACACGACTGATTAAAAAATTAATTTTTGATGTTGTTGTCCCCCAAATCGCTGGGTCTTCAATTTGGTTTTGAGGAGATATATATCTTTTTTATCACAAAAAAAACAAAAAAACTATGAGATTATTCCATTATTTCGTTAGTTCATTTATACAGCCTGTCATTTCCATCTACATGGAATATATCACTTCAAAACCAAACTGCATTACAATCACAACAATATGGTTGATTCTCACGCAATGTCCTGCTCTCTGCACACATGGTACATGCC
>JADBJO010008047.1:27500-32500 GCA_016801955.1 Conus betulinus | reverse complement strand
GTCCTGTATTCAGCTAGTAAGCACACCAACAAAATGGTCATAACATAGAAAAGCGCCTGTTTCACTTTCGTCTTTCATAAAAAACCCTTCACTAAATTTCGCTTTATTGCAAATCCACTAGAAGTTTGTTGTTGTTGTTGTTGTTGTTGTTGTTGTTGTTGTGTTGTTGTTGTTTGTGCTTGTTCTTGTTCTTTTTTGTCATACCCTGGCTAAAAAACTCACTGAGACATAGATCAATCCATCTTCAATCCATGTTCTCGATCTGTATTGAAAACATTCGTGACGATTTAAACAGAAGCATTTATTTTTTGTTGATATATTCAACAAGATTAAAAGTTATAAAAGAAATACAGATTTTCGTCGAACTTAAGGGGGAAACTCGTTTTACATTGTATACCATTGTGGACATTTGCAGTAAAATGAAATGTATCCCTGCAACACCCACAGTATGTCTATCCTTTACTAGTTCACCTTGTATTCCATGATAATTGTACCAGAAATTAATGAGAGAATACACATAAATATTGGGCGATGGGCAATTGTTTTGGAAGCTCTTCTCTAAGAGGACAGAGATCTTTTGAATCATGGGAATGTAGACACGCACTACACACCTTCAGAAATCCTCCACTGTTGATGTGACTGGTTTAATACTTTTGAACACATTCTTTCACAGAGAGTTTGGAGTCAAAACTCGATGTGGCGCAGCACGTACTGACTAGCTCGCACGCAGTGATGGTTTCTTGACAAATGACTTATACTCCCTTACACAATCAAGCTCATCTGAATGAGTGCCAAATGTACCTCGTCGACAGGGATGTCTATGCATTACACGTTCAAGAAGACTCTAAAAAGATGAATATCATATCCAAAAATAGTGTTCTTCGCGACAAAATCAACCCGGAATCTTACCAGTAATATGTAGGGGAGAGAAAAACAAACAAAACAAACAAAACAAAAACAACAACTTTGAATCTGGAAACTAATTTAAATACAAAGTAAATGAGATGTCATGATACTGTTATCATAATACAAACTTACAAAGAGAGAAAGAAAGAAAGAAGAAAAAAACAAACAAAAACAAACAAAGTAATTAAAAGCCTGCTGTAAGGTTTTGAACTGCACTTCGATAAGAGCGATTGATTGTCGTAACTGTATGTTTGGGGACATTGCTATAGCATGTCTAACATTCCCATCACTGCCACATCTTTCTTTCTGGCCGTTTGTGTACCAGTGGTCACGTACATTCGCAGCAGCAGCAGTAGGTTGAGGAGGACTGTCAGTGTGTGGTGTATAGGTGGGAAACAACAATGTGACAAACACACTCTAGTATGCTTCTCCCATTCCTCCGTTCCCGTTCTTCCTTCACTGTTCCTCTGTCTTCTCGCCCTCCGCTATTTATGAACTGTTATCACGGTTCCATCTTTCTCTCATACATTTTCATTTTTGTTTGCATAATGCTTTTAGTTTTTCAGTAACTTTTTTTTCCTCTCCACACTTTCGTTTTAGTCTATTTTACTATCCTTCGCTGGCTGCTTTGGAGGTGCTGTTGGTTTCTTTTTTGAACCCCTTGGTGGTGAGAACACCGCAGAATTATGGACTGTGATGTGTCTCTATTTGACACCAGGAGCGCAGACACAATCAGCCGTGTCTCCCTGATGAGTCCGATCCAGCGGACGAAAGGCCTAGGAGCAGACAATACAAATAGATCTGCCTTCAGAAGGTTCCCTCAGGCAGCTAGTGAAGGGTTTCTCATATTTATAATATATTTCCCCATTTTTCTTCATCTTCATTTTTTTTTTTTTCTCTTAAAGTTTCAAAGCATACATTATCATGCTAATCGTGACCCGAAAAATGTTTGTTTCGTGCATTTATTTGTTTTGTATTTGTTATTTGCAAAGTTTGAAAAATACATTTGTTGAAAGTTTACCCCTGCGTTCCCGTACTGTCTGTTACAATAAGCGTTATTCTGCTCGTTGTGCCGGTGCATGTCCGTCTTGACTTGTTTTGTAATAACGCTTGCACTGTCCAGTCACCTTTTGTTTCCAAGAAATTGTGTTAAAAACTGTTCGTCCTCTGTCACTTTCTCAAACCCAGGCTTACGTCAGAGACCTCTGGGCAAGAGGAATGGGACTCGCAGACGATAACAAACTTATTCAAAATCCATCCCAACCTGAAAGAGTTTTTACCATGTTCCCGAGACGGACGTAAAGAAGAAGAAACAGTTTTGTGCCGCTTGCATTCAGGCCATTCGTTTTACACCCCATTTTTTTTTTTTTTTTTTTTTTTTTTTTTAAGGTGATGAAGCTCCGTGGTGCATTATGTACTACTCACAGTGAAACATTTTCTTTTAGAGTGTTGGGACTTGCATGATGTGAGACGTAAACACTTTACAGCAGACTCCATGAAAATCTTGTTAAGAGATGTCCCACTTGACGTGATCTTTGAAGTTCTGATCTAAGATTTCACGGAGGAAAGATCTTTAACAAAACATCCGGTTTGTTTTTTGAAAGGTGTGTTTTTAAAGTGTTGTTGGGAAGAGTTCTTTGTTGTTGTTGTTGCTGTTTTAAATGACTTGTGAATTAACTTCAACGAGGGGTGACATCCCTGACACGGCCCTTTGCGGTCGGCTGGGCTGTAAGCAACATGACCGTTATCATTATCAGTTTCTCTCCTATCGTGTTCTCAACCTCTATGTTCCCCCCCCCCCCCCCCCCCCCCCCCCCCATTTCCTTTCTTTCGCTGTTTTCTACTTCATGACGTCATCTCCTCTCCACAAAAGAAGGCAGAGCTCCAAGATGTATGCGTTGTGATGCTGTGCGACTGGATGTAGAGAAGCAATTTATTGCCACATTAAAACCTGGGCGGTGTTGGTGACGCATGTGTTGATTTCTGATATCCTGTCATGCAGACAGGGGAGGTGGGGGTGGGGGTGGGGTGTTAGAGACAGAAACAGAGCTTGGGAGAGAGGCAGGCATGGGGGAGAAAAGGTTGAGAGGAAGAAGGTGGCTGTGGTTGGAGAGAGGGGAAAGGGGGCAGGCAGACAACATAGAGCTTAGTCCTGAGGAGCTTTTACGACAGAGATGACCTCTCTCTCTCTCTCTCTCTCTCTCTCTCCTCGTCTCCTCTCTCCTTCTCCCTCTCTCCACCTCTCTCTCTCAGTCTCTATCTCTCTCTCTCTCTCTCTCTCTCTTCTTTCTCTCTTCTCAATCTCTCTCTCCTCTCTCTCTCTTCCGTATTATCATATTCTTTTTTTTTTTTTTTTTTTTTTTTTGCAGTTTACCTTTTTTTTTTGTTTTTTCCGAAATTTAGGCATCTTTATCTGCCAAACTAGCTAGTCTTTCTTTTCTTTTCCGAAGTTAGGCAATATATCTGCAAAACTAGCAGATCCATTCTTTCTTTCTTTCTTTCTTTCCTGTTGGACTAACGACTTTCCGGTTCATGTTTGAGACAAACTGGTCATACACACATATGGTAATGAAATAAGGTTTTTCCCTAGCATACTCCAGAAGTTTTATCTACAAGTCACTTGAAGAGAAGATAGGTAAAGCTGAAAAGCCAACCTCTTGAGGCTTCCAACATTTCTTGTTTGTTTCTTCTTTCTTATCCATATATACGGTAGGTCATAACTTCACAGGCTTTCTGTAGTCTACAGAAACCTGTCTGCTGCACGCCAAACTAAGCAGACCACGTGTCGTCTAACCGTTCAACCTTCTCTCTCTCTCTCTCTCTCTCTCTCTCTCCTCTCTCTCTCTCTCTCTCTCTCTCTCCCTCTCTCCCCTCCCCCCCCCCCCCCCACACACACACACACACACTTACGCGTGTCGTGTTGTTTTTCTTCCCTCCGTTCTTTGTCGTTCTCCCCCGAACGTCCATAGGGATTTAAACAAAGCATCAGTCTTGCGTCATGCCTTTGCCCACGTTGCCTTTCCAACACCATGTTCACATCCTCAGTTTATTCCTTTCTTCCACATTCCAGCATCTGTGTATATTTCCTATATAATATCCTAAGATATCACCTCTTCTCGCTAAATTGACGTCAGAAACTCCCAACGACTTCTTGGGTACTTTCACACGGTGACTGTCTCTAAGAAATCCACGACCCAGGTTGTCAACAGGCATTCGCACCAGCCTGACAATAGCATCGACACTGTGCCTCACAGCAATACCAGCTGAACGAGCAAAATACTCCTGTTCTTCAATTGTCATGGGCTCTGTCTGTTTATGGAACAAACATCCGCTGAATGAGCACTGAACACCGAAATCTATGCTTTGAGGTCCGAGTGAATATTTGTCTCCCCTTAGCTAGTAAAAGAGAGATTATAACTCGGGAAGCCTACGCTCCTTCGTTGATTACTATCACCTGCCAACAAGTACCCGTCACCTTCGACCTCCTTCACACAGCTCAAAAATCTGTTGTAGTTGAGGACCGTGGTACTAATTGACCAATCATCCACTTCTCTAGTCCGCGCTAAATCGCTGTCGATTGAAGCACTTTAAGCCCTCTGTGAGAGAGTTCGCATCTTTCGGTCAGCAGTCGATGATTATAATGGTTTCCCGCTTTCATGGCATTTTAGGTAATATTTGGCTTGTACTTGCAACCTTTGCCGCACATCGTGGCATCGCATATAGAAAGCAGCCTATTATCATAATTTTTTTTCTCCCCGCCATCAGATGACAATAACCTTTTCCGCACATCATACATTGCAGATAGTTTGTGGTCTATAATTCTAACCTTCTGATGACATTGCAGATAGTGAATGCCTAGAATTACAACCCTTTCTCCACATCGTGGCGTTGCAGTTGGTGAGAAGTCTACATTCATAATCTTTTTTTCTTTTAATCAAGGTTTAGCAGATGCCGCATAGTCTATAGTTATAACCTTGGTCTGTATGTCATGGCATTAGCAGGTGCTTGGTCTGTATGTCATGGCATTAGCAGGTGCTTGGTCTGTATGTCATGGCATTAGCAGGTGTTTGGTCTGTATGTCATGGCATTAGCAG
>JADBJO010008047.1:22500-25000 GCA_016801955.1 Conus betulinus | reverse complement strand
ACAGCTGGAGGGTGGTGTTTTTCGCCGGTGGGTTCTGCAGTCATGAAATACGGGCTGGTACACCCATGGGGATGCTGCTTTAAGGCTGTTATGAGTTGCATCCTGTAGTCTGATTTACCTCTGTTCAGGAGCAGTTATGTCCTTTGATATCTTAATGGAATGTCCTGCACGTGCCTGTACCCATCGTCAACACAGCGCAGGCCTCCAAGGGTGGTACACGACTGCTCTAAAGGCAGGTGAAGACAGTGCTTCTCTGGGTCCTCCCCAGCACCTTCGGGTGTTTCTTTTTCTTCAGCGTCCGAGAGTTCGGCGCGATGTTGTTAATCATTCAGTACAATTCCCTAACCTGTAACGTCGTTCATCATTCATTGCCATTTCCAAACCTTAGAGCTCTGCGAGGTGTTGAATATAGCTCAATGCCGCTCACCGACAGAAAGCCTGTGAGATTTTGATGCTGACAATTTTGCCGTGTCTGGGCCTGAGAGGTAGGTGCCATGTCGTTTATTAGCCACTGTGGTCCCTGGCAGACGATGTGGTGGTATGTATCATTCCCTGATTTCAGAGCCAGGAGTGATGTCGTCTGTCACTTACTGCCGTTTCCTGGTATGAGACCCAGGTATGATGCCGTTTGTTTGCCATTCCCATGCCATTCCCTGATCTGACAGCCGAGTGTGATGATGTTGTGTTTCATTCACTGCAATTATCTGACAGGGAGCAAGGTACATGTTGTTGCCAGTTCTAGATGAGAGAGATGTGACACTGTTCTGTGATTCACTGCCATTTTCTAATAAGGCAGCTGGATGTGGTGCTACCATTCACTGCCATTCTCTGAGGTGAGAGCTAGGTGTGATGCTATTGTTTATCATTCACTGCCATTCCCTGAAGTGACAGAAAAATGAGATGGTATTCGTCATTTTTTCACTTTTCCCTAAATTGAAGGGAAGGTGTGATGTTATTTATCATTCACCGCCTTTGCCTAGACTGGAAGGAAGGTGCGATGTTATTCATCATTCACCACCTTTGCCTAAACTGGAAGGAAGATGTGATGTTATTTATCATTTCACCACCTTTGCCTAAACTGGAAGGAAGGTGTAATGTTATTTATCATTTACTGCCATCCCCTAATATGACAGCAAGGTGTGATGATATGATCCACAGACATTCCATGATAGGAGAGAGCCAGGTGTGATGATATTTATAATCCACAGACATTCCATGATATGAAAGCCAGGTGTGATGATATCTATAATCCATAGACATTCCATGATATGACAGCCAGGTGTGATGATATCTATAATCCACAGACATTGCATGATATGAAAGCCAGGTGTGATGATATTTATATCCACAGACATTCCATGATATGAAAGCCAGGTGTGATGATATCTATAATCCATAGACATTCCATGATATGACAGCCAGGTGTGATGATATCTATAATCCACAGACATTGCATGATATGAAAGCCAGGTGTGATGATATCTATAATCCACAGACATTCCATGATATGACAGCCAGGTGTGATGATATTTATAATCCACAGACATTCCATGATGTGACAGCCAGGTGTGATGTTGTCCATCATTCACTGCCGTTCCATGGCCGGTCCATGGGCAGTGGGCAATGGGTGAGGAGTCGGCTTCACCATCCACAGGACAGGAATGAATGAGGACACTGGACCAACCAGTGCGTGGTGCCCATTAGGGACAAAATGCTTTCTTTTTGTCATTACTTACAGTTTGAGTATTTCATTGTTTTGTGAAATTTGGACTGTTGCTTCTGGGAAAAGCGTAGAGGTGGGTGGCCTTCCTGTGTATCTGAATATTTCTTAATTTTTGTTGGCTGAAAATATTTTTTTTTAATTAAAAAAATGTACACTTAAAAGGAATTGGAACAAACGATACAAAAACCTATAGAGGAAGTAACGATAGAAATGAAAAAAAATACAGGCCATTTCCACAGTCTCCCATGATATAAAAACATAAAAATGGAAACTTAATTCTGTCATATATATCAGTGCCAATTTTCTATGTTGTTTTGACGTTACACACGTGAGGCCATATTCAATAATAATCTACACCAAAGATCAAGACCTAGGAAAACTGTCCACGTAAATAAGTCACAATATTCATCACGAAGCATCGATGTTTTTTTTTTTTTTTTTCCCATTTGATTTGGTGAGTTTTTGTTATGTTACTGTTGTTGCTGTAGTTGAAGTTGTCGTTGTTACTGTTGTTGTGTTGTTGTTGTTGTTGTTGTTGTTGTTGTTGTTGTTGTTGTTGTTGTTGTTGTTCTGGTTCTTGTTGCTGTTGCTTGATTATCTGTTTATTTGGTTTTGTTTTGTTTTGTTTTTTAATGTAGGGAAACATTGTTTCAGTTACTCGTGTATAGAAATTTCCCAGCCACATTAATATGCTTCAAAAATGAAATGTACCTTGGCCGACAGAGAGGTAAAAAGATCCGACCGAAGGTGAAGTGTAACCAGGCGGTACAATCTTAA
>JADBJO010008047.1:12500-20000 GCA_016801955.1 Conus betulinus | reverse complement strand
ACACACACACACACACACACACACACACACACACACCACACACACACACACACACACACATGCATGCATGCATGCATAGAGAGAGAGAGAGAGAGAGAGAGAGAGAGAGAGAGAGAGAGAGAGAGAGAGAGAGAGAGAGAGAGAGAGAGAGAGAGAGAGACAGACAGACAGACAGACAGACAGACAGACAGACAGACAGACAGACAGAGGGGGGTGGGGGTTGGACAGGAAGCGAGCGTGTACGTGTGCATGATGCACAATACAACATAGAGAACAGTTGAATTCAGCCTTAATTCTTGACAACCATGCCATCTCATGGCAGTTCAACCCTGCATTCTGAAGATCTGAACTTTTAAAACATTCTTTAAGAATGTATGAATGATATATGTCAGACTGAAACGAATCGGGACGAAGACGGCTTACTAAAAGAAAGAACTCCTGGAGAAGCCATCAAACCAGAACATTATTCAGTGACCCACTTCAGAACAGCCTCTAAAACGTGTTTTTGTAACATGTGATACTGTTCAAGCAATATAAAGGAAGTCATTGGCCCACCTGGACCGTCCAGCATATGATTTCATCTGGAGCAGAATTCTTTTCTTTCTGTCTTTTTGCACTCCCATTTCTTATAGAACAGGGAGTATTTTACATGGGAACGAAGAAATGCTGTCTGCCAGTCTGTCTATCTGTCCGTGGTCAAAATGTTTTCCACTCGCTCCAGACAAAACTACTAAGCTGATCTTTCTGACAATTTGTAGGCATGTTTATTATGGGTCACGGATGATGCCCGATGTTTTAGTTTACCATTATACCCGTTACTAAAGGCTATAACGGCCCAAACGGTTTTTTCTTCTCAATAGAATATCTCTGAAAGTACTTCGCCTATTTCTTATCTCAGTGACGACGAAATACATTAGGACGCATGGTTTGATTGTCACTTTAAAAAAAAAATGGCGCAAGTTTAATTGGGGCTTTTTTTTTTTAACACGCGTATTCAAGATAGATCTAAACTGGGAGTACGTTTATACGCTTTGCATTAAAAAAAAAAAAAAAAAAGAAGCCTGTCCCATCTTCAGTGCCACCTAAGTGGAAGTGCACCCACGTCGCTCATTCTGACACCCCGTCCACAGCCATAGCCTGGCCCAGCCCGCTGGCACTATCAATCCGCAAGGACCAGTCAATGTCACTTCGTAAAGAGGCAACCCACTGGAGGAGACACTGCACAGCTGCCGAATCACATCAGTATGGACCAGATTTCTTGGACTGTGTCTGGGAATGGCCGTTCAGACTGTCGATGACGAGCACACGAAGGAAACACATCCCATCATCGGCGCTGAAGCTGCACTGCTAGAACTAGCTACGGCAGCCACCGATAATAATCCCGTGCTTTTCAATATAAAGCAACATTTAGTTTTGCCATAAATAACCCTTCCTGTCACTGTGTTTGATCCAGTAGGTAAGGAAGCCCCAAGATTCGTCAGTTCTTACACGTGTCAGCTCTGTCTGAAAAAAAAAAGACTGTGCATACTGTTTTGATGAGAGGGCTGAAGGGGTGGTGGGGGGAATAGTATGGGGGAGGGCAAGTCTGAAGGGAAAGGAGTTTGTGGAACAGGTTGTTGGACATTACGATTTCCTGTCAGTAGGCTAGGTCTGGCGTTTCCCTCCTTCAGTAACGTTTTCTTTTTCTTCTTGCTAATAATGATATCCGCACAAGGTCTGTGACTTTTTTTTTTTTTTTGTCCCAATCTCTGTGCCACCTGAGTGGCAGCGCACCCATGCCGCTCCTTGCGACATCCCGTCCACAGCCACAGCCCGGTCAGTCCCGCGGCAGCCCCAGCCCCAGCAATCCACAGGGAGCAGTCAGTGTCAAGTCGTCAAGAGGCAACCCACCGGAAGAGACACTGCACTGCTGCCGAGTCACTTCGGTGGTGTTCAGTGGCGCCTGTTCTGATCCGACCTACGTAGGACACTACCTGCTAAGCCCCCCTACTGAGGACAATACTTGCTTAGTCGCGGAGCCGGCGTGAGTGAGCTCTCACTCCGGAGGGCGCCACCACATCCATCCAACGATAGCCCCCATGGACTCGCCGATACCGGTTATCCCGATGGAACCAAACCAAGGCCACAGACGTGGAGAGCACGTCGACATTGAGGTCACCATGAGAGCAGGGCATGAAGGGCCACAGAATTTCAGACTTTTTTTTTTTTTTTTTTAAATGCTGATCAATGAGAATGAGGATGATAAAGATGATGCTACGGATTTCCATTTCGGTCTGAGACAACATGGCAGGGCTGTATTCTTCGCTTCCTTTCACAATATCACGGCACAATCAGGCCTGAGAGATACAGACACCTGCAGCGTTGGTCAGGAAATTTGAGCAACACTCTCAGAGACGCATCCATTAAGTGGATGAAACTTGACTGTGTGGTCCCAGTCTTCCCAACTGAGCCCGTAGCAAATTCAACTCTAAGTAGGAGCCGGTCGGGCAGAAAAATCCCACATGACTATGATGGGAATCGAACCTGCGACCTCCCAGCCGGGATTCCGCGACGCTAACCATTTCGCCACGGCGGTTGGTAAGATCTGTGACTTGATCCATGCCAACGGAAATGTCTAAGTATGATGCTGTAATTCTGGGTAAGTTTCGAGGTTGTATTTTTAGTCATTTTTTTTCCACACAAATTCTTCAACGTGGTCTGGAAGCTGGTTTTATTCCTCATGGATGGAGAGAGCAAGGTAGGATGGAGGACACGTCTGTTGCTTTCATCATACATTCTGTCAGATGGCTTGTTCTGGGAGAGAGAGAGAGAGAGAGAGAGAGAGAGAGAGAGAGAGAGAGAGAGAGAGAGAGAGAGAGAGAGAGAGAGAGAGAGAGGTCTATGGTATTCCCGGAAATGTCAAAATGTGTGTCATGGCGCAGTACTGGGTCATACTGAGTTGGACTCGACCCTCACGTTTTCCCAGAACAAGGCTAATTTGCAGTACAGAGAGGTTTGATGTTCAGCAGGGAAGGGTTAAGGGGTTCCTGTCAAGCTGTCATAGAGCAGCGTGCATTCATCTTCTCAACACGACGCTGCAAACCATAGGGTGTCTTTTCCTCTATGACAAGGATGGAAATGACTGTAAACTTCACAATGAAACAATTCAAAATAATTCCCCTTCTCAACGGCCCAGTGCTAATTTTGTACTGACATTTATGAGGAGAGGACACTTGATGATGATGATGATGATGATGATGATGATGATGATGATGATGATGATGATGATGATGAAGGACACAGTGGTAAGAATGCCGACAACACTGACGGTGGTTACTGTTCTGCTACTGCTGTCACTGCTGGTGGTGGCGCTGCTGCTACTGCTGTGGTGGTGGTGGTGGTAGTGGTGGTGGTGGTGGTGGTGGTGTCGTGGTCATGCTGCTGCTGCTGCTGATTGTAATGGTCTTAGTGATGATAATGATGATGATGATGAAGAAAATGATGATGATGATGATGATGATGATAATGAAGATGACAATGCTGCTGCTGCAGCTGCTGCTGCTGCTGCTTCTGATGATGATGATGGTGATGATGATGATGATGATAATGATGATGATGATAACGGAACTGTTTTAATTTTTTTCTATCAGTAGGCAGAAATAACTACTGTCAATATTTTGCTATTTCTATCTGTGCATACTCTCAGCATTCTTCTTGACAAAAAAATTCAAATTTCTTCCACCAAATATCCACCTGTTGTGAAGATCGCAAAGTCAGACATGTCTGTAACAGACTTCTGTAATCCTCACGTGACCGTCATGCCAAAAAATCGATTCTCTAGAACAGGACATAATGCTTCATTGCTTGCTGGCTTGTGAAGATTGATTACATTTGTTCAACCTTTGGCAACTTGCATAGGAAGGGACAAAACGTGCGAATGTCCACAAGATGGTTGTAGGGCTACTTTTGGTCATTTTGAAAGTACAACCTCTCACTTGCACTTACTGGTGTTCCTGTCTAATTTGCAGACGTATTTCTGACCTACAATTGTGAGATGCTTTTGGTTTAGGTCAGCTTCCCTTACACTGAGAACAGCAACTTGGGGCACAGAGTAAAGCAGCTGACGCTGTATACACCCAGACAGGCGGAGCTATCCTGCAGAGAAATAACTGATTGGGAAAGCCTTTACTGCAGCATCAAGCTTCAATGATGCTACACTTCAAGTGTACACAAAATATCGTGTAGAACAGATAACAATAACAAAGAACAGAAAAAAAATATGCGTAATAGCAATGAATAATATATCGTTAAGAGAACTCTTGCAAAAAGACTAATAATTTTGTGCTCTTGTGCATACGTGCCATTCGTGGACACACACACACACACACACACACACACACACACACACACACACACACACACACACATGCATAGGCGCATGTGCGAGTGCACACACACACACACACACACACACACACACACACACACACACACACACACACACACACACACACGACTTCACGCGAGTGCGCCCGCACATAACCTTTTAATGCACAGAACATTGTTTGCATCCTTGTCACACAAACACAGTAGAAACCTCTTGGCGCTATGGAAGTCCCCACTTCAGATTGCTTTCCTGTCGCCCGATGAAACCAGATACCTGGTCATTCAGTGACGTCACTTTGACCTTTCCTGGATTTTTTTCTCTTTCAACCAACGTAAGTGGTAGTTCCATCACGCTGTGCTTCTCTTCTTCCTTCCAGCAGTCAACCCCAATGTCATTGTTTGAAACAAAGCAAAGAGCTGATATGTAGCAATGAAACCAGCCTTGGGTCCTGTGCAAAAAGTACTATGCACCTGTGAGCTTTATAGCGTATAAGTTGAAATAGGAAGATCTACTACATTCGCTACATGCATTAAATGCATGTGTCAGTGAATAAAAAAAAATGTTAGCTTCATATTCTTGCTTGTATGACCAGGCGTGGGGGCCGGGAGATGTACATAGACAGCCCACACCACCGATGGACACTTTAGAGGGAAAGGACAGCCCACACCACCGATGGACACTTTAGAGGGAAGGACAGCCCACACCACCGATGGACACTTTAGAGGGACAGGACAGCCCACACCACCGATGGACACTTTAGAGGGAAGGACAGCCCACACCACCGATGGACACTTTAGAGGGAAGGACAGCCCACACCACCGATCAACACTTTAGAGGGACAGGACAGCCCACACCACCGATCGACACTTTAGAGGGACAGGGACAGCCCACCACCACCGATCGACACTTTAGAGGGAAAGGACAGCCCACACCACCGATCGACACTTTAGAGGGAAAGGACAGAAAGAAGGACGAGGACGCTGGGACGCGTCACCTTCTGGATAGAGTCACGATTAGCTAAAAGAGAGACAGAAAGGTACATAGTGGAAGAAGAGAGAGAGAGAGAGAGAGAGAGAGAGAGAGAGAGAGGAGAGAGAGAGGGGGGGGGGGGGGAGAGGAAGAGGAATCGTTTACTCTCTTCGACAGGCAGTGCACATCTTCCGCAGAGTACAAGGGTTGATTGTTGACGGAACACCACACTTCATGACAAAGAACAGGTCTTTACCTCATTCACGTAGACCCTCACCTGCAGAAGTAGCCCCGGGACTGAGGAGATCAGGCAGAGTCTAGAAAGGTTTACTGTCACTTCCTAATATTCATATTATCCTTTGCTGTCTTTCCACACATTGCCAACATCATGACGCCATATCTCCTCTGGGTATATCCTCCACCACTTCACGCTTTGTCTTGACATCGCCACTCTGTGAAAACCTGAGACGTCAGTGGGTAGTCTGTCCTAATTCTTTAACTATACGTTCACCACTTATCTCAAATATGTCTCTTTCACGCTCTGCTCTCTGTTCACACTTTCTCTTACTGACCCCTAGTTGTCTCTGCTCTCCTTCTCTGGTCTTTCTCCACTCGTCTGCCCTCGGATGCCCCTGTCTGCCCCTCTCTCCTTCTCTGGTCTTTCTCCACTCGTCTGCCCTCGGATGCCCTGTCTGCCCCTCTCTCCTTCCCTGGTCTTTCTCCACTCGTCTGCCCTCGGATTCCCTCTGGTCTTTCTCCACTCGTCTGCCCTCGGATTCCCCTGTCTGCCCCTCTCTCCTTCTCTGGTCTTTCTCCACTCGTCTGCCCTCGGATTCCCCTGTCTGCCCCTCTCTCCTTCTCTGGTCTTTCTCCACTCGTCTGCCCTCGGATTCCCCTCTGGTCTTTCTCCACTCGTCTGCCCTCGGATTCCTCTGTCTGCCCCTCTCTCCTTCTCTGGCCTTTCTCCACTCGTCTGCCCTCGGATTCCCCTCTGGTCTTTCTCCACTCGTCTGCCCTCGGATTCCTCTGTCTGCCCCTCTCTCCTTCTCTGGCCTTTCTCCACTCGTCTGCCCGTGGATTCCCCTGTCTGCCCCTCTGCCAAGGCCGGGCCCTTTTCTGTATACCAGCCCCTGCCTCCACCCTGCGGTAGTGCCCGGCTTTCAGGATTGAGACTGATTCCCAATTTTGGTCTGGTCGTCTCTTTCTTTCGCACTGCGGTATGTGAAGATCCGGCAGCCTATAAACTTCAATTGTCTTGACCTGCTGAACTTCGTTCAACTCGCAGCACTGTTAGCCGGGGGTGCTGCCTTGTTCAGGGCTCCCACTACATTCAGTCCGCCGGATAATTCCACTTACATGATATCCTGTGAGAGTTCCAACACCAACATGGTCTAATTCAGCTTACATGATATCCTGTGAGAGTTCCAACACCAACATGGTCTAATTCAGCTTATATGATATCCTGTGAGAGTTCCAACACCAACATGGTCTAATTCAGCTTACATGATATCCTGTGAGAGTTCCAACACCAACATGGTCTATTTCAGCTTATATGATATCCTGTGAGAGTTCCAACACCAACATGGTCTAATTCAGCTTACATGATATCCTGTGAGAGTTCCAACACCAACATGGTCTAATTCAGCTTACATGATATCCTGTGAGAGTTCCAACCCCGTCATGGTCTAATTCAGCTTATATGATATCCTGTGAGAGTTCCAACCCCAACATGGTCTAATTCAGCTTATATGATATCCTATGAGAGTTCCAACCCCGTCATGGTCTAATTCAGCTATATGATATCCTGTGAGAGTTCCAAGCCCATCATGGTCTAATTCAGCTGACATGATATCCTGTGAGAGTTCCAACCCCAACATGGTCTAATTCAGCTTACATGATATCCTGTGAGAGTTCCAACCCCGTCATGGTCTAATTCAGCTTATATGATATCCTGTGAGAGTTCCAAGCCCATCATGGTCTAATTCAGCTTGTGAGATGATATCCTGTGAGAGTTCCAAGAGTTCCCCATCATGGTCTAATTCAGCTTATATGATATCCTGTGAGAGTTCCAAGCCCATCATGGTCTAATTCAGCTTATATGATATCCTGTGAGAGTTCCATCAATTATGAACTTTCGATTCTACAGCGGAATCACAATACAGAGC
>JADBJO010008047.1:0-2500 GCA_016801955.1 Conus betulinus | reverse complement strand
ACCATGCCCCATCTTCCTGTCACCAGAGACTGAACACAGCACCATGCCCCATCTTCCTGTCACCAGAGACTGAACACAGCACCATGCCCCAGCTTCCTGTCACCAGAGACTGAACAGCACCATGCCCCCCTGTCACCAGAGACTGAACAGCGCACCATGCCCCATCTTCCTGTCACCAGAGACTGAACAGCGCACCATGCCCCATCTTCCTGTCACCAGAGACTGAACAGCGCACCATGCCCCAGCTTCCTGTCACCAGAGACTGAGCAGCGCACCATGCCCAGGTTCCTGTCACCAGAGACTGAACAGCGCACCATGCCCCATCTTCCTGTCACCAGAGACTGAGCAGCGCACCATGCCCAGGTTCCTGTCACCAGAGACTGAACAGCGCACCATGCCCCAGCTTCCTGTCACCAGAGACTGAACACAGCACCATGCCCCATCTTCCTGTCACCAGAGACTGGACACAGCACCATGCCCCATCTTCCTGTCACCAGAGACTGGACAGCGCACCATGCCCCATCTTCCTGTCACCAGAGACTGAACACAGCACCATGCCCCATCTTCCTGTCATCAGAGACTGGACAGCGCACCATGCCCCATCTTCCTGTCACCAGAGACTGAACACAGCACCATGCCCTATCTTCCTGTCACCAGAGACTGAACAGCGCACCATGCCCCAGCTTCCTGTCACCAGAGACTGAACACAGCACCTTGCCCCATCTTCCTGTCACCAGAGACTGAACACAGCACCATGCCCCCCTGTCACCAGAGACTGGACACAGCACCATGCCCCAGCTTCCTGTCACCAGAGACTGAACACAGCACCATGCCCCAGCTTCCTGTCACCAGAGAGACTGAACACAGCACCATGCCCCCCTGTCACCAGAGACTGAACAGCGCAACATGCTCCATCTTCCTGTCACCAGAGACTGAACAGCGCACAATGCCCCATCTTCCTGTCACCAGAGACTGAACACACGCACCATGCCCCAGCTTCCTGTCAACAGAGACTGAACAGCGCACCATGCCCCATCTTCCTGTCACCAGAGACTGAACAGCGCACCATGCCCCATCTTCCTGTCACCAGAGACAGAACACAGCACCATGCCCCATCTTCCTGTCACCAGAGACTGAACACAGCACCATGCCCCATCTTCCTGTCACCAGAGACTGAACACAGCACCATGCCCCATCTTCCTGTCACCAGAGACTGGACACAGCACCATGCCCCATCTTCCTGTCACCAGAGACTGAACAGCGCACCATGCCCCATCTTCCTGTCACCAGAGACTGAACACAGCACCATGCCCCATCTTCCTGTCACCAGAGACTGGACACAGCACCATGCCCCATCTTCTTCCTGTCACCAGAGACTGAACAGCGCACCATGCCCCATCTTCCTGTCACCAGAGACTGAACAGCGCACCATGCCCCATCTTCCTGTCACCAGAGACTGAACACAGCACCATGCCCCATCTTCCTGTCACCAGAGACTGAACAGCGCACCATGCTCCAGCTTCTTGGCAACTAGGGCATGGCATTGAGAATTGATAAAAAAAAAGGTAAAGTAGGAAGCGCAGGTGAAAAGGAAGTACGGAAGATCAAAGGACCCAGAGAGGAGAAGACAAAAATAGAAAGAGAACAAAAGGGAAAAAAAATGAAGACGAAAAACAAACAAAAAATGAGAAAGAAAGAAAGAACAATGAAAGAAAGAAACAAATTCTTAATACAGTAATGAGTTAAAGCAGAAGAAGAGAGGAAGGTAAAGACGGGATAAAAGAAAAGAAAGAAAAAAAAACCCATAAATGTAAACAGTTTTTCAAACAATCATGCGCTTCACACCTGCTCAACCTCTGAACAAAATGCACATAGATGAGGAGAAAATAAGAGTAAATGTGTTAATACAGGTAAGTTGTTATTGCTGTTAGTTCTAGCACCACCACCACCACCACTTCCTCCTCCTCGTCCTCCTTCTCCAGCCACTGGTGGAGGTGGAGGTGGTGATGGCGTTGCTGCTGCTGCTGCTGCTGTTGCTATTGCTGCTGATACTGCTTGTACTGTTGTTGCTGCTAACAGTTGTAAGCAAGGTAAGCTGCGTTGCAGCCAAACAGAGCACTAAATTCATGGCTATCATGAAGGACTGTCCAAACAGTCAGGGAGTTAAAAGCTGCATTATATCTTGATTACTTTTGTTTCTGTCTTCCTTTCGTTCCTGCTTTCTTTTTCTTTCTTTTTTTTTTCGTGACAGCCCTGATATTGCCCTTTGCAGTCGGCTGGGCTGTAAGCAACATTGCCTTGTTTTACCTGCTTTATTTTCCTCATTAATTCCTTCTGTCTCTCTGTCTTATCGTTCATTCGTATAGATCTTCAGCAGGCACATTATATGTACCACGTCATCACAATAAATGGATGTGGAAGAGGCGGGAATCGCTTATACGTCTACTCACCTTTTTATCTACAGCAGGTACATTATATCGACATTAGCTGGCACTGAGCC
>JADBJO010008046.1:93145-102198 GCA_016801955.1 Conus betulinus | reverse complement strand
ACCAATAAGAGCGCTCCTACAATCCAAGGTGGTCTCCGACCACACCCGACATTCTTCAACCGAAAAACAAAGCAACCCTCAAAGATCTTGCTTACGGACGGATCACACACTCAAACCCTTGACAGCTTCTCGTGACCCAAATACCAGGACTCTCGTGACACAGGCACGCGGAGGGCCAGTAGTTATGCCCCCGCTGGCCTTCTTGAACGGTCACTGAATACAATCGACTGAGGTGCCCGCTCCTCTTCATTTTCTGGACGACTGGGAAAAGAATGCTGCTTTTACTTTCATTCACGAAGTGTTGTGTTCGTTCGTCTGTGACTTCCATGTTTGTTCCATACGAACCGAGCAGGAGGGTTAGTCTGACGTGCGTGGAATTATTAGCAGATCCCTTATTTAACACCCCCCCCCCCCCCCCCCCCCCCCACTAAATACCCCCTTTTTTCGAAGGAGAAACGTTGTTTCCTAATGAACTTGACTTTGATTTTTTAACAAAAACAAATGAAATACACAATACAGAGAAACATTCTCATTTTGAAGCTGAGTGTGGTGCTGAAAGTAACGGCGCCTTAAATTGGCTCAGCAAACGAGGTTTTAGTCGGTCATTTCGGACGAAAGAATTGTCGTGAAGAGTATCATGGGAACGTTGAATGGATGGACAATTGGGACAGAATGCCGTTGGGGGTTGGGTGGTTGGTTACAGCAAATACTGCACGATTAACAAAACACTGAAACAGTGTTTTGGTGTACGTTTTGAAATGGGTGAAGTAGTTGAGTTTGGTGAGATTTCATATTACTACCAACGTTGTTTAGTGTTGTTGTTTGACTGTTTTTGAACACGTGATGTTCTTTGGTTTTGATTTGCGAAGACACCTAAGTGGTCGAAGATCTAAAAAGAAGTTAAATTTTGTTTTTAAAATTTATTTTTTTTATTTTTTTTTATTGATGTTTGACGTTGAAAGAAAAAGGTTTTTTGCTTTTGGGTCGGTGAAATAGATACCTAGCGCGAGATTTGTCCCCTAGAATCATCTCTCTCTGTGCCTCTCTGCCTCTGTCTCTGTCTTGTCCCTGTGTTTTTCTGTCTCTGCCTGTCTGTCTGTCTGTCTGTCGTCTGTCTGTCTGGTCTGTCTTCTGTCTCTCTCTCTCTTTCTCTTTCTCTCCCCTTCTATCTCTGCCTCTGGTCTCTGTCTCTGCTTTTATCTCTGTCTCTTCTCTGTCTCTGTTTCGCTCTCTCTCCTCTCTCTCTCCTCTCTCTCTCTCTCTCTTCTCATCTCTCTCTCTCTCTCCCTCTCTCTGAAAACACTAGGAGACCTTGACCCGAATTTTCCAATCAGTAACTGACCAGCTACTGAAGTGGATCACTGGCAGGTACTGATATGTCTGTGTTCCTTCAAACAATAAGGATATGAATCGCCAGCATTTCTCCCTTGACAAAGAAGAAAAAGTATAATATGAAACAATTTCAGGGTGCTTTGGATCGATTTTTCTCCAACATTTTTGCTGTTTTTAGACTGCAAAGTCACCGCTCTTTTAGCGGTAATTCTAAGCTTTTTTCTACTCCAAACAACGGTCACCATTGTCACACCTTGACACAGTACTGTCATAGCACACGAAACACACACACACACACACACACACCACACACACACACCACACACACACACACACACACACCCACACACACACACACACCGCACGCACCACGGGAAATAGATGTAAAATTTTCCTCATTTTAAGTACGAGGTACTTCTCCCTTCATACATTTCTAACAAGAGTTTGAGAAGGTGTCCAGTTGCCTTTAATAAACACGCAGTTAAAAGGAAATTTATACTCAGAATCTTCAGACGGCGCCAGCCATTTCGTGCGCATTATTTCAAAGCAAGAGTATACATATTGATCGTTAATACATTACTAATACTTTTTTTTTTTCTAAAAGAAACTATTTGCACAGGTAAGTTAAAAAAAAAACAAACTCGCAAGTATCTCAAAATGCGTCATAATTTTCTACCTACCTAAACTGTATCTACTTCAATTTAATGCGAATGAATGTAGATTAGGAGTATATCTAATGCGTATCATTTACCACCATAAGTACATGACATTTTTCAGTCTTTTTTTTCTTTCTTTCTTTCTTATGTTTAATGAAAAATCAAACTGAAAAAAAAAATTGTGTGTTTTTCGCCTGAAGAAGACCCAAGAGGTCGAAATGCATTGTGTCTAGTTCCTGTACTTGGTTTTGTCTGTGTCCTTGGCGGTAACTACCCCCTCTCTTTTCAAACTGTGCTTCATTTTCCGCCCTCAGTCATTGGTTTTGAAACTTGACTTTTACCGATACTGACTGATACCCTTTGTTTGTGTTGTATTTCAATGTCACGTCCTTTTGCTGTATGTGTACTTGTGAACGCTGTACGGCAACTTCTCATGTTCAGTACCCTCATTTGATTCAGATTTTGCGGCCATTTTCAATTTGGAGACGAACAGGACAAGCGCAGGTAAGTGGTTATATGTTCTTCTTGTCACTGTCCTAAATATTGTGTGTTTTCGCCTGAAGAAGACCCAAGAGGTCGAAATACATTGTATCTAGTCCTGTACTCTGGTTTGTCTGTGTCCTTGGCGGTAACTATCCCCTCTATTTTTCAAATTTTTTACTTCATTTTACCTCCGCCCCCAGTCATTGTTTTGAAACTGATAAAGACCAAAAAAAAAAAATAAAAAAAAAAAAAAACAACCACCTGTACTGAAACTCCAATCATCCATCTAGAAAAAGAGTGCTACAACGCTGAACTGCGACCTGAATTTACGCAGACCAAAAGAAATATTAAAACGCCTTGTGATCCCTGGGTTAAGTACATGGAAAAAGATGGTGTATCGTTGAAAAGGACAAGAGAAGAGAACACCCCCTCGAACGAAGATGGACAGGAGTGGACTCTTTTCATGATACTGGTTCCAATCTCTTGAATTCAATCAGAGCGGGAGGGTGAAATGTTGGTTTTTATGTGTGTTTGTTATTCTTCCCCACGCGGTTCTTTACCATTCGTCAACCATACTGTTTGTAGTTATTTCCCTTCCGTTTGCTCTTTCCATCCGGTTCTGTATGGAAAGTGCTGCTCGCATGTGTGGAAGGGGTGTGCGGGGATGGAATTGGATGGGGGGGGGGGGGGGGGGGGGGGGGGGGGGGGGGGGGGGGGGGAGGAGGTCTGCGGATGTGGTCTGCGTTGAAAGTGTTTGTCTAGGTATGGACAGCGTATTGGACAGGGTCCCCGTCCAGAATATCCGGGCTGACCCTTTGAAACATTGTGGTGCAGGTGCTTCACCAGGTCATGAGGCACAGGAGGGCAAAAAGACCCCTCTCTCTATCTCTCTCTCTGTCTCTCTGTGTCTCTTTCTCTGTCTTGTCTGTCTCTGTCTCTCTCTCTCTGGTTTGTAAACTGTCCTGTCTGTCCCCTCTCTCTGTCCCCGTCTCGCTCTCTGTCTGTTGGTCTCTCTGTCCTGTTTCTGTGTCTCTGTCTCTTTTCCCTGTCTCTCTCTTGGTTTGTCTTTCCTTCTCTCCTCTCTGTCTATATCTGTCTGTCTGGTGTCTATGGTCTCTCTCGTGTCCCTTACTCTCTTCCTTTCTGTCTCTCTTCCCTCTGTCTCTCTTTCTCGGTCTCTGTCTGTCTGTCTCACTCCTCTCTCTCTCTATCTCTGTCTGTCTGTCTGTCTCTGTTTCTATCTGTCTCCTCTGTCTGTATCTCTCTCTGTCTCTGTCTCTCTGTCTCTGTCTGTCTGTCTCACTCTCTGTATGTCTGTCTCTCTGTTTCTCTGATCTCTCTGTCTGTATCTCTCTCTCTCCTGTCGCTGTTCCTGTCTGTCTGACTGTCCTGTCAACTGTATGTCTGTCTGTCTGTCTGTCTGTCTGTCTCTCTCTCTCTTTCTCCAGCATTCTCCAGAACAGACATGGAGCATTGGACAAGAGCTGTTTGCTCTCAGCGCTTCACCTTTGTTACGATGGCTGAGATGGAGCTGAAAGCTGCCCACAAAGCCCTCTCTAGACAACACCACGTAGGGAGGGCCGAGACTTGAACTCCTGTTAGTGGGCCAACACAGGCTGTCAGTGCGGGAAATGGTAGAGAAGGAGCTGAACGCGGGAAGAATGTCATTGAGGGAGGGTATACCTCGACACCATCTCCGTCAACACAGACACCTTTGTCTCTGTTGGACTGCTTTCCCGTTGTTCTCCGTGTCATCGTCTGTAAGGCCTAGAATAAACTCGACGACAATGGCGGCAAAGTTTGCGAAGTGTGGACCGAGTAGCGGGATTTTTCGCTCGTCGGCTTTCTGTTCACTTTTCTTTTCTTTTCCACTTTTTGGATGGAGGACGAAAATACACAGAGAAGTCAAAAACGAGTCAAGTAGCATTAACCCAGAGAAAAGCACAGGACACTATGCATTTCGACCTCTTGGGTGTTCTTCAGGCGAAAACAAATAACATTAAGGACAGGATCATGAGGCGAACATGAGAAGATAAGAGGTTTCTCGTTCTTCGTTGTCACTGTCCTAAATGTTACTTGTTTTCCGCCTGAAGAAGACCCAAGAGGTCGAAATGCATTGCGTCTTGTCCTGTACTCTGTCTGTGTCCTTGGCGGTAACTACCCCTTTTCTTTCTAAATTTTGCTTCAGAGAAAAGCAGCCTGACATCTGTAAACCCGTGACACAGATTCTTGGAGTTGTTATCGGCACTTAGATGGGGCTACCCTGAGAGTTTCCATGTGATGTGATTACATTCATTGTCCTATAATAATTTGTTGTAATAAACAACCTTGCATAAATCTTCCTCAGCTCCTGTGTTCTTGACTTCATATGTGCATGTCTGAGCAGAATGTCTGTCTTCATCATTCTGGTATTTGTGATACGGCGTTTCACACGTCCTTGCGTCACTTTTTGTTTTGAGATCTTCAGTTTAATTTTTTTTCTAACTTAATAATGTCTTGTTCCAACCGTTTTTTCCTCTTCATTACTCTTTTCTTTTATTCGCAGTAGCATAAGCAATTGTTTTCGACCTCATTTTCATTAACAGGAATCGAGAAATAGATCATCAGAAATTGAGAATTGAAATTTGTCGTCTGTTTCATTAATGTTTTTTTTTTTTTGTATTATAGCGTATTCTTCTTTAACGTTTTCAATCACAGTATTGATTTCATCTAAATATGACTTTCAACAGAGACGAGTTAAGTTTCCAAAAAGTGTTGCGCTTTATGTCTTCATTAAAATCTAGCTTTAATAACACAGCAGAGTGATGTGTTCTGTAACGGATTCAATGTCTACTTCATCAGTATAAGAAACAACTGTGTCTGATATCAAAGAGAAATGTAGCCTGGCCTGTTGAGATGGATTAGTTCTCCACGTAAAACAGCGACACTCTGGGTTTAGTTCCCGCTAAATATCATTCAGGTCTAGATTTTCGATCATGTTTTCAACAGCCTGTTTTACATGAGGATTATTTATATGTGTGTAATTATGATAATATCTAGAAGGGTCAAGGACCAGATCAAAATCCCCACCTATTATAACATTTTCTATACCAAGCCCAACAATATTTTGTTTGAGACAATTGTAAAATTCTGCGTCATCCCCATTTGGCCCATATATATTAACTAAAAGGTAATCATTCTTATGTATCTCAGCATGTATCATGAGAAAGTTTCCAGAATCATCCTTAACAGTTTGCTTAACCTTAAATTCAAAGTTGTTATTAACACAGAATTGCGACTCCTCTTGCGTTGGAAGAGTAACTTGAGAAACAAGCTTCATAGCCCCTCTCAGACTGGATATACTGTTCCATCTTTTTTCAAAATGAGTGTCTTGCAGAAGTACACAGAATATTTTTTACACCTTAGATATTTGAAGACATCACGTCTCTTCTTCGAACTATTGAGGCGCCGACAGTTAATTGAGAGGACAGACACACTACTATCCATTTCTATTTACGAAATAGCTTTGAAGAAGACAATAACATGCATGTGTAAATACATCGAACCCAAAAGAGGTTACCAAACTCATATACACTGATAGCATAAAATGAACCCATCCAACCCGGTCAAACTGAAGAATTCGTAATAGTTTTGAACAAACACACACATATACCATGAACACACGGAAAACAATATCAAAATGAAAAAGAAAAAAAAAAAACATTATCACTACAATCATAATGCAAAAACAAAACAAACAAACAAACAAACAAAAAACCCCAAATAAGATGATATTTGCTTGACCACCGCAAACGAGCAAATGGGGCATGCACAAAGATCAAATGTAAGACCTTGTGTCGCATTATAGGTGAATTGAAACATGTGTGCGCGTTAAGCGCTCACGCGCACGTATCCAAGAGGCGAGGGGGCACTTTAAAAAAAAAAAAAGAAAAAAAAAAAGGAAAAAGAAGAAGAAGAAGAAGAGAAGAAAGAAAAGAAAAGGGGGTGGGGAGGGGGGGGGGGGGGGTTAGCATGGTCACCGTGATTTACATCTTCATTACTAATGGAACTGAACACACCTCACAGCTGAAACTGTGTGGAGAGTGCCTGGCGGTCTGAGGCAGAGGAAAACCGACCACTTGTGAGTTCTTCAAAACTGTGTCATTTTAATTTCACTTTGCGCGTGTCACAGAGTGCACGAGCAAACAAAAAATCGTTTTCCTTCCCTTCCTTTTCCTCCCTCTCCCTCTCCCTCCGCCCCCCTCCTCCTCTATCTGTTCATGTTATTTTTAAATTGGGACAAAACAAATAAAAAAAAAAGGCGGAGAGAGAGAGAGGAGAGAGAGAGAGAGAGAGAGAGGGAGAGAGAGAGAGAGAGGAGAGAGAGAGAGAGAGAGAGAGAGAGAGAGAGAGAGGTAGGGGTATCAGAACGGGTGGGGGGGGACACCATTGTGACAGGCATCACATATCACAATTGAAAAATGCACATCCCCTTCGGAAGATGACGGTGTCCATTTTACAAACAGCATCTTTCATGACGCTGGTACGTGCAGCCTTTCTCCCTCCCCACCCCCCCCCCCCCCCCCCCCTCTTCTCCGAAGCTCCCATCACAACACAGCGACAATTATCTCGCTTTGCAATTCCCTTCCATATAAACAACAACAAAACATTTTCAACTTTGCAGACGTATGTACATCTACAGATAATCAGCATTAGATTATCAATGGAAGAAAAAAAAAAAAAGAGAGAGAGAGAGAGAGAGAGAGAGAGAGAGAGAGAAGGGAGGGGGGGGGGGGGGAGAGAGCCAGTCAGATAGGCAAACGGGTAGGCAGACAGAGACGTAGGTAGACTAGCAGGTAATCAGCAGATCAGAGAGAAAGAGAGGGAGAGAAAGAGAAAGAGAGAA
Source organism: Conus betulinus (assembly GCA_016801955.1). Taxonomy (NCBI): domain Eukaryota; kingdom Metazoa; phylum Mollusca; class Gastropoda; order Neogastropoda; family Conidae; genus Conus; species Conus betulinus. Next base: position 94,842 of record JADBJO010008046.1, on the reverse strand, counting down.
ACAGACAGACAGATCATCATCATCATCCATTAAGTGTCCACAATCATCAAGTTGATTATTCTGACACTTTTTGGGGCAGACGCAAAAAAAAAAAAAAAAAAAAGAGTTATTGCAGGAGGCTGGAAGCTCTTGACCTGAATAGGTCAAGAGTCTCTGATGTTACGACAGCCTCTGTCAAGTTGTCGTTCCACTCCTGGATGGTACGTGGCAGGAACAATTTAGTCTGTAATCGCGGACACACTGGAGGCGGCTGAGCTGGTGGGAGTGTGATCTTCTGTCACGTCAGGTTGCAGCCTTAAGTTTTGGTTTTCTATTAGTCAGAAGAGCTTTTTCAAAGTTCACATGCGCCAAGACATGCCTGATCTTATAAAATATAGCGATCCGTGCGATCTTTCTCCGGCTTCGTAAAGGTGTCCAGCCTAGTTCGTTGAGCATTTGTTGGACACTTGCATGTTTGTGGTGCCTGTTGTAAATGAAGCGGGCTGCTCTTCTTTGCACTGCTTCGATGGTGGTGATATGCTTGTTTGTGTAGGAGTTCCAAACACTGCTTGCATTTTCCAAGACTGGGCGCACAAGAGCTTTATAGGCAGTCTCTTTGATGTGACGGGCGCTGATCTTCAGATTGCGCCTCAGGAAGCCGAGTGTCTTGTTGGCTTTGTTGTTGGTGATATTGTTTATGTAGAGGTCCCATCTTAGATCTTGAGAGATGGTAACCCCAGGTACTTGGTCGAGGTGACATTTGCCAAAGTCTGGTTATGTAGACGATAGCCTGGGACAATAAGTTTTTTTCTTACGTTTGGGGCTGATGACTGAAAGAGTGGTACATTTGCCAGATTGGAAAGCCATGTCACAACTCTTTTCCCACTTTTCAAGTTTTTGTAGATCATGTTGCAGATCTCTTTGGTCTTGGCTTGATGTTACTAGTCGGTAGACAGCTGTGTCGTCCGCGAAGAGACGTGTCTGTGCGGAGATATTTTCGGGCAAGTTGTTTATGTAGGCGACGAATAGACTCGGTCCTAAAACGGAACCCTGAGGTACTCCTGACTTGACACTGACAAAGTCTGATCTGGTTCCATCAACCACAACTGCCTGTCGGTGATCTTGCAAGAATCCACCAATCCACCTGCTGATATGGCCGCGGACTGAATACTGATGCAACTTGTGGAGGAGAAGCGAGTGGTTCACCTTAGGCCTTGCAAAATTCATGATGATAAGATGTGTTTGACCGCATTCTTCCATCGTCTCTGTCAGCTCTTCCATAAATTCCAAGTGTTGCGTCTCGCAAGATCTTCCTATGCGGAAACCATGTTGACGTGAGGAAAGGATCTTATTACTCTGTTGGTGGTTCATGGGAGCACTGACAATAATGTGCTCCATGATCTTGCAGGGCACACACTGTCAGAGAGACTGGCCTGTAGTTGTCTGGATCATAGTGCTCCCCCTTCTTGAAAACTGGAGCGATATTTGCTGACCTCCAGTCTTCCGGTACAACTCAGGTGTTGACGGAGGATTGGAATATGCGAGTCAGTATAGAAGCAACTTCAGATGCAAGGGTCTTCAGTACCTTGGGCATGATCTCATCGGGTCCGCAGGCTTTGTGTGGATTTAATCCTTTGAGGAGCTTTAGGACACCATCTTCGGAGATCTGGATTCTGGACAGCTCAGGATAGTCAGCATCTCTCATCTGGCATTTCTCT
>JADBJO010008046.1:85645-88145 GCA_016801955.1 Conus betulinus | reverse complement strand
AGTTCGACGAGGGGGAAGTCAAGTCAAAATGTTACAACTATATGGGATAATGCATTCATTGTAAAGTGAGCGTGCTTTGGGATAAACACACTTCGTATTAAAGAATGGATCCATGAAGATATTTTCCACATCAAACAGCTAGTGAACACAGCACTCGATGCAGGTTGTTAGAATGTAACAAAAAATATTCAAACATGCATCGAGAAACTCTTTCACCTAACTGTTTGATTCAAACTGTTAAACAATTATTTCTCGGACAAACATAGCATTTCAGCTGATTGAAGGCTAAAAGATCAGAGATGGGGAAAGCCCGGTCAATCATGTTGAAAGACAATGATAATGTGCAGTCTTCGTTGTTTTGCTTTACACACGACTCTAGCATCAGTTACTGAACGCAATCAAGGGTATAAATATTGACCGAAAAGGAAACATGTCAGTTGTTGCAAATTAGTGTCTGGCACTCGGCCAAGACAGTTCCTGGCCAGACTCTTGCCTCCGTACCTTTCCCTCCAGAATATACCTGGATATGCTGGCTAGACTATGACACCGTACCTTTCCCTCCAGAATATACCTGGATGTGCTGCTAGAGACTCTGATTCCGTACCTTTCCCTCCAGAATATACCTGCATGTGCTGGCTAGACTCTGACACCTTTCCCTCCAGAATATACCTGCATGTGCTGGCTAGACTCTGACACCTTTCCCTCCAGAATATACCTGCATGTGCTGGCTAGACTCTGACACCTTTCCCTCCAGAATATACCTGAATGTGCTGGCTAGACTCTGATTCCGTACCTTTCCCTCCAGAATATACCTGGATGTGCTGGCTAGACTATGACACTTTCCCTCCAGAATATACCTGCATGTGCTGGCTACACTCTGACTCCGTACCTTTCCCTCCAGAATATACCTAGATATGCTGGCTAGACTATGACACCTTTCCCTCCAGAATATACCTGAATGTGCTGGCTAGACTCTGACTCCGTACCTTTCCCTCCAGAATATATCTGAATGTGCCGGGTTATTGATGTTCCTTTGTGCCAGTTCTGCCGTGAGAATTGACAGTATTGACCATTATCCCTGGAACTGTCCCTTCGTCCACAGGTTTTGGTTTGATGTATAGGATTGGATAGGGTAGTAGAACAGGATCATTTGTATACGACAATACATGATTGCATGGCATAATACAGCACAGTAGCGATCAGCAAGCAGATCTGAGCAGAACTGAGCACAACAGAGTATGGTCTGGTGCGAAAATCTATGATTATGAATATAACATAATTATTCGTATAGTGCACCATAGTATGGTGTTTGGTGTTCTATGGTGGCGATAGAAATCCGCAGGTATGAATGTGGCACAACCGTTTCATATAGAATGGTATTACAGACAGAATGCAAGCTGAGTTTCTAGGCCGCCGTAAAAAATATAAAAACAAAAAACATGACAATAAAGAAAGAACGCGTTTCGACCTCTTGGTCACCAACAGGCAAGAGGAAAGAAATATGGCATACAATGGAAACAAAACAAAATGGAACACTTCCCAAGAACAAATGACGTAGCTGAGGGGAAGAAGATTGAGAATGGCGAGGTCTCCGCCTACCAATCAGGAGACGCTACTCTTTCAGGTACATGAAAACAAAAAGAAAGGCTGAACATTATTTGCTAAGATTTCTTCGGATGGGCGATTCGCTGCGCTTATCTCCTGAGCAATAAAGCAGACGAATGGGTTTACAAAACGGGGGGAAATATAGAAAGCAGCATTTAATTCTCCTTCCCCTCCTCCTCCCCGCCTCTCTCTCTCTCTCTCTCTCTCTCTCTCTCTCTCTCTCTCTCTGTCTCTCTCTCTCTCTCTCTCTCTCTCTCTCTGTGTCTCTGTCTCTGTCTCTGTCTCTGTCTCTCTCTCTCTCTCTCTCTCTCTCTGTGTCAATCTCTTCCCTCTATTTCTCCCCTCTCTCCCTCTCCTGTCTCTGTCTGTCTGTCTGTCTGTCTGTCTGTCTGTCTCTCTCTCTCTCTCTCTGTCTGACTCTGTGTGTCTGTGCGTCTGTGTGTGTGTGTGTGTGTGTGTGTGTGTGTGTGTGTGTGTGTGTGTGTGTGTGTGTGTATGTGTGTGTCTGTCTGTCTGTGTTTGACTGCTTACCGTTGTTGTCTGACTGTTGTAGCTTGGGACGGGAAGGAGAGGAAAGGAGTGTAGGCAGGCGGGAGGGGGGGGGGGGGGGGGGGGGGGTGGTGATAGGGGAGGTAAGCTTGGGGGAAGAAAGGGAACAGGAGGGAAGAAGAAGGCAGGAGAAGCGCAGTGGCAGGAGAGTGGGGGGGTTGGAGATGGAGGGAGGAGTGGCGGTGGCGGTGGTGGTGGGGGTGGTGGGGGGGGTGGTGGTGGGGGTGCAAGAGGAAAGGGTAAGGGAGGGCGGGAGAGCAGTGTTGTTGCGAGTGGTGTGGATAGCGGCGGTTTTGTTTTGTTTTTTTTTTGTTTTTCTTGTACTTTTTTTTTTTTCTTCCCCCGT
>JADBJO010008046.1:70645-80645 GCA_016801955.1 Conus betulinus | reverse complement strand
CTCTGAAGGTTCAAGTGGTCCTTCGCACGGAGGTTCAAACTATGTTTTCCAGAGATGCTCTCGCTCAGCAGTTTCCTTTTCCATTGTGAATGCCCATGGTTGTCGGAATGATTTTCTGGAAAACTGGAAGGAGTCTCTGCTTGGGTCTTCTTCATTTCTTCTTCATTTCGCCCTTTTTTCTTACTGACCGAGTCTGCTTTGCTGAGGGCTCGGTGTTGTGCATGCGCTTTCAGGTCTTCCCAGAACTTCTCTAGCCCTTTCTTCGCACCTTCTGAGACAGCCTTCCTTTGGGGATTATTCTTTCTCTTATCCATCTCTCGTTGGCGCCTGGATTTTCAGGGAGGTGTCTTCAGCTTTGGTTGTTTCACTCCGTGGGCGTTCTCTACAGGTTCTGCATGCAATGAAGGGATATTGTAGGATACAAGGTAGGGCCTAAACTCTGCAGTGGATACACTGTAAGCACCGAATCTGCAGTCATCAGCAAGGTCTGAGCCTACAGTATGCAGTCAATATGCAGGGAAGCTTGAGTCTGCAGTAGAGTACATGTGTTCAGTCTGCATTGAGTCTGCTCCAAGGTCAGGATCTGCTGTCTGTGGCAAGTCTGAAGTCTTTGCTAAGTCTGAAGTAATGTCTATAACTGCAGTGTGCGGAAAGTCTGCGGAAAGGTCGAAGTCTCCCGTCGTCTGCAGTGCAGACTAAGTCTGCAGTAAGTTTATACTAAGGACCGAGGGTGCAGTCTGAAGTAAGTCTGCCATAAATTCTAAGTCTCCAGTCTGTAGTCTATGCCATAAGTTCTTCGTCCGCAGTCTGTGGGGAATCTGCCAGAAATTCTGGGACCGCAGTAAGTCTGGAGTAGGGCCCAAGTCTGCAGTCTGCAGTAATTCTTCACCAAGGTCCTCAAGACATGCCGAGAGCAGTGGAGGACTGCTTAGGTCAGGCATCTGTTTCGTCATGTTCATGACCTTTCTTTCCAACTCTTTTCTTATTTATTTAGTTCTTTATTCCTTCATTCAGCCATATCCCCTTCGCGCAGAGAACAATATGCCTTCAACAGATGTAGTGTATCGCATGTGGATTAACTTGCTGCCCCTGACGCTCCAGAATAAAACTGAAACTGCCGGGAAAGTGCTAGTGTCCAGTTTGGAAATCCGTTCAGTTTAACCACTCGCTGCCTAGTTTATCAATTATTTTCATCCCATTAAGATTCTTTTATGGTGTATACTTACCACTCGTTTGATTTCAAAATACCTTTTTTTTCGTGGATAAACAGTTCTTTTGAGTTAGTTTCAAAGCAAATTTAAAAGAATCTTAAAGTAAATCCGCCAGATAACAAAAGGGCCAAACAAATTACATGAGAAAACACACAACACGTTTCGACCTCTTAAGTATTCTTTCAGGATAAGATAAACAACACTTAAGATAATGAAAACGAAGAACGAGCAATCACTTATCTTCTCAAATTCGGCGCAAGATGATGTGTGTGTGTGTGTGTGTGTGTGTGTGTGTGTGTGTGTGTGTGTGTGTGTGTGTGTGTGTGTGTGTGTGTGTGTGATTCAACGCCAGTCTCGCACCGACTTTGAAAGATAGGTGATAGGCCGTTTCTCGTTTTCATTGTCCTGAATGTTGTTTCTCTTGCCTAAGAAGACCCCCAGAAGTCAAAAACACGTCGAGTTTTCTCTTGTAATTTGTGTTTCCTCGTTATCTTTATCTGGCGGATATACTTTAAATTCCTTTTAAAATCCGTTCTTTTGAATCTAGAAGTTCCCCATCTTCTGCCGGTGAACTGGCTGGGTGTTGGTTTGGCTGTGAATTTGTCAGTCCGCCTGGGGGTTGGGGAGCACAGTTGCTGGGATAAAGTATCCTTTTGTCCAGCCGTCTGTGTAGACACAGCCACCATGAGTTTAGTCGTTGGCGGGAAAGGTGTGTGTGTGTGTGTGTGTGTGTGTGTGTGTGTGTGTGTGTGTGTGTGTGTGTGTGTGTGTGTGTGTGTGTGTGTGTGTGTGTGTGTGTGTGTGTGTGCGTGCGTGCGTGCATGTGTGTGTGTGTGTGTGTGTGTGTGTGTGTGTGTGTGTGTGTGTGTGTGTGTGTGTGAGAGAGAGAGAGAGAGAGAGAGAGAGAGAGAGAGAGAGACACACACACACACACACACACACACACACACACACACACACACAGATCGTGCTTGTTTAGAATCTGTCTGTCTGTCCGTCTGTCTGTCGATCGGTCTGTCTGTCTCCCCTTCTTTCTTTCCCACTCTCCCACCCCCTTCTTCTCTCTCTCTGTCTCTATGTGTGGGGGAAGGGGGGGGGGGGGGGTTGGAGTGCATGTGCGTGTGTGAGAGTGTGTATGTGTGTGTGTGCGTGTGCGTGTGCGTGTGTGTGTGTGTGTGTGTGAAACTTACCTTATGCTGGTGCGTAGACTTGGGAAGGTGCTGAAAAGGTATCACCCGTCCCTCCCCTCCCCCCCCCCCCCCCCCCCCCCGCTTCCTGCCCCTCCCCTCCTTGCCTCGCACCTCTCTCTCTCTCTCTCTCTCTCTCTCTCTCTCTACCACCATCACCATTAGCACCTTTCTCTCTCGCTCCCACTCTCCCCTCCCCTGTCCAGGCACATGCACTTCTTTCCAATTGAAATATATGAAAAAATTCCTAATTGCCTTTTTTTTTTTTCCTCGGTAAAGACCACTCTAACGACTTAGTGTTGGCGACTGAGGGGATTTAGAAATCACCACCCGATGTTACAGACCAGACTGTTCCCAGTCCAGATTGGGCCCCTGGATAGTGTGGCCTAGTCCAGATTATGCCCCCCCCCCCCCCCTCCTCCCCGTATAAACCAGTCTAGGCCAGAATGCACCCCGGATATAAACTACTTTATACCAGGGATATAGTTTGACCTAGGCAACTTTAAATGCGCTGGACTAATTTTACGCCCACATCATTTTCCCCTTCAAATACATTGATATTTTGAAGGGTATGAGTATTGCCGGGAAATATAACCTCAGAAAGTAGGCTGGGTGAAGTGCAAGGGAATTGTTTTACATAACATTTGCTCTACCAATGACATTTCAGTCAAAATGGGGATGATTTAAAAGCAGTCAGTGTACTTATTGCTTGGATGAAGTGACTGTCTTAGTAAAAGTGCAAAATTATACGCGTCTAAGAGTTTTGGATATGGAACACCAGTTGATACTTAGTTTGAGCGTGACGTTTGGTTCTAGAGACTTCAAGTTACTCTGATGTGCTTTGGTTGCCTTTGATGAAGATATAGATAATAAAAAAAAAAAAAAAAAAAGGAAGGAAGGAAAGAAAAAGACAAAAAGAAAGAAATGGCGGGTGTTGAGGAAAGAGATACCCATTGAAAAGTAAAGAAATAGGAAAGTATATGAACACTGCATAAGTGTGCGTGTAAATCCGCGAGCGCGCAGCACGCACAGACGCACGCGTGCATGCACGCACGCACGCACGCACGCACGCACGCACACTACACACACACACACACACACACACACACACACACACACACACACACACACACACACACACACACACACCAGGAAACAGTGTCGGAAAAAGAAATCATTTTTGAGGCAATTTTGGACAAGATTAGAATACTTTCTGATGAAAAATGAGAAAAAAATGATCTCCTACTACATCCAAAAAGGCATAGTTGTCCTCTTGTTTGATTAAAAGGAAACATTGACAAAAGTGACCAAATATAGTTCAATGGCCATTAGTCACAACACAGGCACTAGCAAGTAGACTCTATAGATTAAAAAAAAAAGTAAACGGAGACCAAGCCGCTTTCGTTAGAATTCATGATATCGTCACCCCGCTTGATGCTGCGTGATGACGTCACACACGACTGAAACAAAAGCACCGATTCAGAGGCATTAACCGCTTCAGAATTTTCTAAGGTATTCATTCGTTTTGCTTGGGTGTAACACTATCATCAGCCCAAATATCCATAGTGACTCCGAACACAAAAAGCTGCGTTTACAATGCGAGATAGATATCAGATCGTTTCCCAACGGAAAGAGCTCCATCAAGAACGGCCACTCAACTCCTTACATTTTGTAATAACAGTAGAGGTACTTGCAATTAAAAGAAGGCAAAACCTGAACAACAAAGGAACTGAAATCGAACAAGACGTCGCTGTTTTGTGGACATGGCTTCTTGTCGCTGCTCGCTTCTGAGCTGTGGATAGTAAGAATTCGCTCATGAAGGACGTCATTCGTTTCCAGTCTGCAAGAACAAACTGATGAGGATTTCATCACCAAAGGCGTATAAATAATTAACGTAGTAACTTGAGTAACTGTTCAACATTGAATTCATGTCTCAGCTCACTGAAGCGGCATGACATTCAACAGCTAATTATAGTTGACTGTGGTCACAGTTCTCGTTGATGTTACATTGAAACTTGACTCGAACACCAGCAGAGACACGGTAAGCGTATGCGTAAGTCATAGTAGTAGCAGGCCTCCATCAGTCATAGCTGACCATGGATAGAGTATATCCGACCTAACATTTATATCTGTCCGGACTGTCCGCTCGCCCCGAGCAGCGTCGCCTGTTTGGGGCCGGAATAGCTCAGTTGGTAGAGCGCCGGGACTCGAAAAAGAAACACCCGAAGGTGCTGGGGAGGACCCAGAGAAACACTGTCTTCACCTGCCTTTAGAGCAGTCCTGTACCACCCTTGGAGGCCTGCGCTGTGTGACGATGGGTACAGGCACGCGCAGACACTCCATTAAGATATCAAGGGACATAACTGCTCCTGAACAGAGGTAAATCAGACTACAGGATGCACTCATAACAGCCTTAAAGTAGCATCCCCATGGTGTACCAGCCCGTGTTTTTCATGACTGCAGAGCCCACCGGCGAAAAACACCACCCTCCAGCTGTCGAGCACACCCCCACAGACCCAACCACCCCTGCCCACGGACAGATGAAGACAGTGCCGCTCCAGACACAGCCAAGCTTTCGCCATACGTCTTATGTGCCCTCAAGAGAGAATCCAAAGTTGTAGTCTCGTGTATGTGATACAGATCGGCTGGGTGAGAGAAGGGGACACCGGAGGGATGATTCCGACCAGAGTGGGTGTCTCATGGCCTGGGCTGGTTTCAACCCAGGGGATTCAAGGAGCCTAGCTACTTTATACCTTGCGGTATGAACTGGCCAGGGGGGTAGAGTTCGGCCCGTTTCATCGGCCATTTGTTCGTTCGGAAAGGCCGTCTAACAACGTGTGAACTACAATCATGTCAGGTGCCAATCGCAGGGAAATTTACAGATTTCAGTGAACCACATGACTCCGACCATTCTATTAACGTGGAAGAAAAAGAAGAAGAAGAAGAAAAAGAAAAAGAAAGCAAACGAGTAACACACACACACACACACACACACACACACACACACACACACACACACACACACACAGAGAGTTAAAACCCAACTAGGCTGTGATTCAACCTCTTTCACATGATCTCTTGATTCACTTGATCGTCAATACAAATAAGATAAAATCTTGTCTGTATGGGTCAGAGGTCTAAAAGGAGATCTTATGAATAACGTGCTGCCATTATCTGTTTTTCTGTGGGCCTATAAATAGTAACGTCTTCTGATTGGTACGTGAAATGATGGGCATTCTCCTTCTCGGCGCCTGACAGTCACTTCTTTTAAGAACCCACAGAGGACTGTATGGGATTCGTACAGTGCTTTTAACCATAAGAGAAAAAAAAAAAAAAGGGAGAAAGATTAAAGGCTCTACGCTGGATATATATCTTTTAATGTCTGGTTTCTGACGATAATGAGAAAAAAATCCACACATCTTATTTCCATCAATAGAACTTTGTCATAACAGGAACAATGTACAGATCGATGAGTACGTGAACTGTTGAGATGCGAATGTCTTGCACTTTGCTGCGAACTGTTTATGAATTGACCAAGTTCATTCATGGGCTATTCGTTTTTCAGAAAACCAAGTCATACGTTGCTTTAATACTTGAGCTCTTTTTAAGTTCAGATGATCATGGAATTCTGACCTTGCACACTTGTATTTCACCATATTTGTGTGGGTTTTTTTTTTGTCCTTTCTGTTCTTCTTCCGTATTAGGTCTACTCCATGGCAATCTTACAGAAATTTCCTGTTTTTTTGGAGATTAGTCGTGATATGTATGTATGTGTATATGTATGAGCACCCCCCCCCCCCCCATATATATATATATATATATATATATATATATATACACGCATATATGTATATATATATATATATCCTTTTTTCATAATTATCGCCATTTTCTTCTTGTTTTTTTTTATTCCTCCTTCTTCTCCTTGAACCCCTCCTCCTTTTTCTCCTCCTCCTCCTCTTTTTCTTCTTCTTCTTTAGTGTTCACTTTGAAGATGAACCGGTTTGTTTTTTTTTTTCCGCTGAAAACCTATTACGTTAGGATGAATTAAAGACACGTTGGAAGGGGAGAAGGGTGGTAGAAAACGATCGGGAGACTGGGTGTGGAGAAGAACAGAACGTAAATTGAAATGGGAAGTTGTGGTAGTCCAGCATTTAGCCTACGCTAAAGAAGCTGGGGTTCATGTTTACCGTAGTGGCTAAGCCGCCGTGGCATTGTGGCCAGCATCCTTGGGTTCCCGATTGCGGGTTCGATTCCTATCAGAGCCATTTATACTGGTGTGATTTTTTTTTCGGCCAACGACGGGATTTACCCATAGTCGAATTTGCTTTGGATTTCACTAGGAAGACTGGAACCATACAGTCGAGTTTCATCCACTTAAAGGATACGTCGCTGAGAGCATGCAAAAAAAAAAAAAAAAAAAAAAATCCTGACCAACATTCTAGGTGTCTGTATGTCTCGGGCCTGGTTGACGTCGTGAAAAGAAAGTGAGCGTAGAGTACAGGCATGTCGTGCACTCTCAGACCGGACCGGAACTCTGTACCATCATTTTCATCATCCTCATCCCCATCGATCAGCATGAGAAGTGTCAGCTTTTGTGGCTCTTCATCCCAAGTTCATTTTCATCATCCTCATCCCGATCGATCAGCATGAAAAGTGTCAGCTTTTGTGGCTCTTCATCCCAGGTTCATTTTCAGCATCCTCATCCCGATCGATCAGCATGAAAAGTGTCAGCTTCTGTGACTCTTCGTCCCGAGATCGTGTTGAGGTCGCCGGCATCGGCAAGTTCACGGGGCTGTCCACGGACGGACATCACAGCGCCATCTGGTCAGGGATGCTCACTCACTCTGGCTCCACGACCATTAAACAATGACTGTCGTCAGCAGGGAGCTTAGCAGGTGGTGTCTGCGTATGCTGGACCAAAACAGGCGCCACTGAATACCACCGAAGTGACTCAGCAGCAGTGCAGTGTCTCCTCTGGTGGGCTGCCTCTTGACACTGACTGTCCATGTGGATTTGCCGTGCCGGGGCTGCGATGGGACAAGCCGGGGAGCAGGAATGAGCGGTGTGGGGACAATGCCACTGGAGTGGTACACAAAGTGAGATGGATGAAAAAGGCCATTTTTCAGGCACCTCCTAACAGGCTGTCCATCTGAGATAGCAGTGTAATATTAGATAGATAGGTCCGCTGTCTCCACTCTCCTGGAACGGTAGTTCCTGTCTGCTGAAGATGTGGAATTTAAACCCGAATATTACCAACAAAGAAAGTCGACTCTGTGATGCAGGTGTGACAGCACTTCTGCAGTACCATTCCCTGAGGAGAGTCTAATGCAGACTGTTTATCGGCTGTCTGGCACTGATCCACAAATAGAGTTTTGAGCATGACAGCTGGACTACCTATACATCACCTTGAGAACCTTGTCTTCATTCTAATTAGCTGTGCTGCATCAACTAGGTCATCTTCATAGCAGCCTACAAACTTTCGTCCAAGAACATGAAAGTTTCTTACATTAATCAAATAAGATGTTTTTGAACGAGTTATCAGGATGTTCTGTTTTTAAAATGGAATTCAATGCACGTGCAGGAAGAGCATGATTATGTGGAAGATGTAAAGCTACTGGAGGAGGAATATTTTAGATGTGGGTAAATGTATGCATTCGTGGAAGTCCATTGGATCTTGTCAAAACCTTCACGGAATGATTGGTATGTTTCTTGGTGAAAGGACGTTCCTTTATTTGATTCCTCGAATCATTTGTTGTCACGAAGAATTTGCTGAAGCGTTCTGTGTGCCTCTTTTCTGTATGTGCACCGGATGAACGGGTATAACACACGGTGTTTGTTTTGAGTTACGTGCCTTTTATCTTTTTCATCACGGAGAAAAATACGTTCTTTCCTGTCTTGGTCTTCTCGCTTCGTGTAGGATTTCTTGTCGGCAAACAAACCATCTTGCTCAATGCTCTGTGGTGAACAACAAGTCTCCATTCAAAAGTCAGGACAACGCAAATGAAGCCAAGCAGACGGACATGCTGCCACTCTGTTCACTTCGCACACATTGCCTCCCATCAGGACTGGAGAGATGTGGGCGTCAGGGGCGACAATCAGGGCTTGCGTGGCATTGAAATGCAAACAGATACAAAAGGCATCTGTGTTGAAGGAAATCGTGTCTATGTGTACCCTCCCTCAATGAGGTTTCCCAGCGCTCAGTCTCTTTCTGCCATTTTAATCGCACGCGGCCTGTGTTGATCCACCTGTACTATGACCGAGAGTTCAGGTCGTAAGCCCTCCCTACATGGTGTTGTCTAAAGGGCTTTGTGTGGAGCGTTCAGCCCGCGTATTAGCCATCATCACAACGGTGAATCTGAGAGCAAACAGCGCGGACCCAAAGCTGTCCTTCAACGCTCCAACGGCTGTTCTGGAGAAGGCTGAGGAGTGAGGGGATCTGGCCCTTCAGTGGCCCACAAAGGCCTTGAGGAGCACCTGCCGCACAATGTGCGAAAGGGTTAGAGATCCAGCGAGGAGCCATCCAACACGCCTACACAGGCAAACACCTTCAGCGCAGACCTCCCCCCCCATCCGCACACAACACGCCGAGAGCAACACTTCAACGTACAAGGCTTGGATGGCAGAGCAAACAGCGGAGGAAAGAAGTGCAAACAGTGTAGGGAAGAATGGTACACAGTGTAAGGAAGGACTGTTCACAAGCCGAAAACCCACATGTCCCTCTCCCGTTCTGATTGAATTCAAGAGTTTGGGGCTTCCCTTTTTGTGTTCGCCTGTGTATTCTCCCCCCACTCTTTTCCCCTTCCACGCAACTTAATCTTTTTTCATGTGTTCAGAAGTGTGGATGATAAGGGTTTGTAAACACGTCTCAGTCTATTTCCTGTCTGGTTGTAAGTGCCCTAGGCTATGGATGTGTTTCATTGAAAGCACATGTCGTATTACAGCGCCGGGTTGGAAGGGCGAGGGTGAAGAAGGGAAGGGAATATAGACAGGCGAACGTTGAGGTCCCTGATTGCACATTCATATACGAACCAGTTCTCCCCTTCCCCACTTCCCCTTCCTTTGCCCCCCACCGCTCCGCCTCTTCCCCCCCCCCCCCCCCCTTTTACCCATCCAAGCAACTGCTGCTGACTACACACCAAACCCTGCCACCCTCTTAGAACTTACTGTGCGGTCGCGGGCACGAATGTTGCAGTTTTCTGAGGATTTGAGATCTTTGCTGTCAGAGACTCCCGATGACGCAGACCCGGAACCACAGCTTCTGGGGGTCATCCTGAGAACGCCATGGCACCGGCAGTCCACAGGGATAAAGCGGTCAATGTCAGATGAACGTGGAACTGCACGTCAGAGAAGGCACTGCATCGCTACAGCGGTGACGTTCTGTGATGCCATGACGTGGAACTGCACGTCAGAGAAGGCACTGCATCGCTACAGCGGTGACGTTCTGCATGACGTCAGAGATCAGAGAAGGCACTGCATCGCTACAGCGGTGACGTTCTGTGATGCCATGACGTGGAACTGCACGTCAGAGAAGGCACTGCATCGCTTCAGCGGTGACGTTTTGTGATGCCATGACGTAGAACTGCACGTCAGAGAAGGCGT
>JADBJO010008046.1:58145-60645 GCA_016801955.1 Conus betulinus | reverse complement strand
GCAAGCACGCACGTACGCACACGTATACACACACACTCACGCACGCACGCGCGCACGCACGCACACACACGTGCACACACACACACACACACACACACACACACACACACACACACACACACACACACACACAACACAACACACACAACACACACACACACACACACACACACACACACACACACACACACACACACACACACACACACGACGGAAGCACGCACGTACACACACACACACACACACACACACACACACACACACACACACACACACACACACACACACACACACACACACACACGCATGCACGCACGCACACACGCACATGCGCGCACACACATGCACGCACGCATGTGCGTGCGCGCGTACATACACACACACACACACACACACACACACACACACACACACACACACACACACACACACACGCGCGCGCGCGCGCGCGCGCGCGCGCGCGCGCGCCTTACTAGAATTGTATGTAGAGGTTTTCTGGAGGGGTTTTTGTGTTCTGACACACGCGAAGAATGCAACATGCAAACCTGTGCATAAAGTTTTATGAGGCATAGATTATTGCCTTTGGGTCATTGAGAGTAGAGCAACAAAATGAAATATGTATTTCACCCTCCCTCTGCATTTTTGTACATAGGACATATTGCATTGTTGTTACAAAGCTTTTTTTATCCGATGGCAAAATTGCGATATTTCCGTGACCTCTAGTCTAAAATGTCACGTACTATGTCTATCAATGTCTAGAGGAAAATGGATGGCGATTTCTAGACGATTTGAATGTATAACACTAAGAGAATCTTTATTGTAATGCATGTGATCTTCCATGTTTATGATAAACTTTATTTCAGTTTGTAATACGCTTTTTTCCCCTCTCTATCTAAGAACCATCTCTCTTTTGCTGCTAGATGCCTTACTTTTCTGAGCACAACAATGCAAAACCTGATCACATTTTGTTCATCCTCAAGCTAAAATATGGATTGTTTTCCTTCACAAAGAAATTTTCAACTGATTTGAGAGGGAAATAGGGTGTTTCACTTTATCAACACTATAACATATGCTAACAAAATGGAAAATTAAGAAAAGATAAGTAATGATCGTTGCTCCATGGTTCCTGTTTCACATTGTATCTTGACGCCTGATAGTTATGAACTACAACAGTGCCCGGGAGAGCACACACCTCAACCATGCTCGAACAGATCCTGGATCGGCTCTTTGGCTCGGATCTTCAGCACGGATCTGCACCAAAATTAAACATGCCATCTTTGGTTAAATTTAGCAGATTAATTTTGCGTTATCTTGCCGAATCTTTCCTTAATCTGCAATTTGATCCCGTTTCACAAAAACCGATCCACCTCTGAAATGTAAAGAACTTGTCTCTGGACCACAAGCAATCTTTTCTTCAGCTTCAAGTCAAGTCGGTTTGATACTTTTCTTGCTGATAGACAAACCAACTGACAGATGCGAAAATGACAGGACTAGGAATCGCCCTCTTGTGTCAATGATACAATCTTAAAGAACAGCACCACAACTTACTGTGCTTAAACTCTGTCACACACACACACACACACACACACACACACACACACACACACACACACACACACACACACACACACACACACACACACACACACACACACACACACACACACACAGACACACACACACACAAACACACACACACACACATACACACACCATCCAGCTTGTTTGACCATGGCACGAAGATTGTCGTCAACTACATGAAAAAAAAAGTTACTTTAAGCAAATTTTCATCCTGTCTCAACCAAGTCCTGTCTATTCATTTCTACGTTTGCTGAGTAGGGTTCTAACTCGCTTGCGGCGGAGCTGCTACACCTGTTTACTGTCAGACGGCTGTTCAAGTCTTACGGGTTAATAAAAAAAAAAAAAAAACATTGATATTTCATTGGTCCATGGACATTACATTTTGGGCCTAGCATCCCTCACACCCCCCCCCCCCCCCCCCTTCTCCTTTCAACTGCCTTCCTTTCATCACTGTCATCCTCTCCCGTCCTACCTACACACCAAACTCACAGACCCAGACAGACAGTCAGTCAGACAGACAGACACACAGACACACAGACACACACACACACACACACACACACACACACACACACACACACACACACACACACACACACACACACTCACACACACAAGACAGACAGACAGACAGACAGACAGACAGACAGACACACACACACACACACACACACACACACACACACACACGCACACACATAAACACACAGATATACACACACAAGCACGCGCGCGCGCGCGCGCACACACACAAACACACGCAGATGCCGGCACGCACACTCACACACACACACACACACACACACACACACACACACACACACACACACATACACAGACAAACGCACGCACACAAATGCACGCACGCAAGCATGCACACACACACATACACACGAACATGTATACACATAAACACCAA
>JADBJO010008046.1:18145-20645 GCA_016801955.1 Conus betulinus | reverse complement strand
TACCGGTGACTCCTACAGAAGCAAAGCAAGACCATAGACGTGGAGAGGCAATCGAATTTGAGGTCACCATGAGAGAAAGAAAGACATGAAAAGCCACAGACTTTGAGAAGTTTGTTATATTTTTTTTTTTAAAACGCTGATCGATGAGGATGAAATAATGAAGAAGATGCTACAGTACAGATCTTATATCAAAGGAATGTACATGTCAGTGGCAAGCTTCAATCCCAGTCCTATGGTTTTCACGGCATGACAGAAAACAATGTGAATGAGACCATACCAAAATAGTCTGACAAGACAGCACCAAGTCCGGACAGTGTGTTTTTTTTTCCTTCAACGAGAAGCTTTGGAGCGGGCGACAAAGACAGAATGTTCAGTCTTTGCTGAGTCAGTTTCCACTTAAAAAGTCTTATAGTCCAGACCAAACAGGCAAATGAAACCTCTACTCAAATCAGACTTGGCATGGTGAGTAAGGGTAGGATTTAAATGAAATGACTAAAAAAGCCCGGTAAAACAGGGAGTAGGAGGTCCTCACTTTGAGAAAAAAAAAAAAAAAAGGAAAGAAAAAAGTGAAACTTTAAAATGTGTGTGTGTGTGTGTGTGGAGGATGGGGGTAGCCTGAGTGAGTTAGAGCCTAAACGTAAAAACAAACAAACAAAAAAGAAATTATCGTCACCAGAGCGGTACTGCATTTTTTACCTTGCAAAGTGAAAAGTCAAGACTCCTGCAAAACACAGAAGCAAGATTACTCCCTAGGTGGCTACAGAACAAGTGTGTATACTGGGGAATGTGCGGCCACATGTGTGTGTGTGTGTGTGTGTGTGTGTGTGTGTGTGTATGTGTGCGCGCGCGCGCACGCCCCCGCGCGCGCGTGCGTGCGTGCGTGCGCGTGTGTGTGTGTGTGAAGAAGCTTTGGCTTTAACAGTAAAACACTTAAGTAGAGAGTAACAGCCTGTCTCTCCAAATCCAGGGAAAACGACACATTGGACCATCATCAATACATACACGTGACCATGGAGGTCGAATCTGAAGCACACGTGCGGAAACAGCTGGAGGAGCATGGAACACCAGCAGATACCTGGGGCAGGGGCGGACGCAGCTCCGTGCCGCTATCTTCAGCAGCTGCCAGACGCCAGCGGCAATCTTTCTTCAAGAATCCTGACTGGGTTCCTTATCAGGATGTGGTAACTGCTACTTGGGTGCTGGACAGTAGAGGAAAAACTGGGCAAAGGAGCGCCAGGTGAATTCCGGACAAAGGGGCCCGGACAAAGGGGCGATAGGTGAATTTCCGGACAAAGGGACGGTAGGTGAATTTCCGGACAAAGGACGATAGGTGAATTTCCGGACAAAGGGACGGTAGGTGAAATTTCCGGACAAAGGGACGGTAGGTGAATTTCCGGACAAAGGGACGGTAGGTGAATTCCTGAACAAAGGGGTGGTAGGTGAATTCCCGGAAAAGGGGCGATAGGTGAATTCCCGACAAAGGGGCGATAGGTGAATTCCCAGACAAAGGGGCAATAGCCGATTTCCCGCTCAAGGGGCGCTGTGATGATGTTAGTACACGGAATGGTCTGTGGCACAAACTCCCAAGAGTAACCAGTGTCAGTGTACAGTGGCGCGAAGCCAGAACGCATAAGAAAGTCACCAATGTAAATCAAGGTGTTGACATCAATTGCTGAAATGTACAAATGTCAACAACAACAAAAAAAAAAATCAATCAATGTTTGCAATCAGCATCAATTGCTGAAATGGCTATTTGAGGTCAGACTTGAGGCTGTCTTTCAAGTGGTAAAAAGCTGACGAAATGGCCATTTGAGGTCAACTTGAGGCTGTCTTTACATCTCTTTAAAAGCTGAAGGAATGGCCATTTGAGGTCAGACTTGAGGCTGTCTTTACATCTCTTAAAAGCTGAAGGGATGGCCATTTGAGGTCAGACTTGAGGCTGTCTTTACATCTCTTTACAAGCTGAAGGGATGGCCATTTAAGGTCAGACTTGAGGCTGTCTTTACATCTCTTTAAAAGCTGAAGGGATGGCCATTTGAGGTCAGACTTGAGGCTGTCTTTACATCTCTTTAAGAGCTGAAGGGATGGCCATTTGAGGTCAGACTTGAGGCTGTCTTTACATCTCTTTGGATGTTCCTGGTTTCGATAGCCCTGAGACTATTCCCCATAGCAGACTGGTGCAACAGGCTGATCTCTACCCTCTGGCTAGCTTACACACCCAGGTAGAAAGCAGTCTAGGATATCGGACTTGAAACCAGCCCAGGACACATCATACCCCTCCTGACCGGAATATTCCCCCTCTGTACCCTTTCTATAACCCTACTTGGTTTGTGTGTCACATTCATGTAGCAATTACCAGTTCTGCATACGCTCACCGTTTCAGTGTTTGGGCGCGAGTCATGTTTCAGTGTTTGTAATAACAGAGGACTGTATTTACAGTGAACTCAAATTTGCTGCTGATTCTCATGTCGTTGCAGTGAGCAAAGATATTAATTTCTAT
>JADBJO010008046.1:10645-13145 GCA_016801955.1 Conus betulinus | reverse complement strand
TAACGAAAGCCGACGATCTAATCGGAAAACCTGAACGTCAGTGATGTGGTGATTGCTTTCTTCTACACACGCTTAAAGGTGACAGACAGACAGACACAGAGAGACAGGGGAGAGGGTGCTGCGCGAAGTGAGGGGAAGACAGACTAAGTTGAGGACAAGCACGCGAGTTCAGACATCTTCCATTCTTTCTCTCACTTTGCGATCATATATATATATATATATATATATATATATATATATATAATATATATATATCAGGAAATTTCTTCTGAGCCAATATAATATTACAATACACAAACATAAGAAAATATCGCACACAATCTTTCTCTCTCTCTCTCTCACTCTCCCCCCTCTCTCTCTCTCTCTCACTCTCTCTCTCTCTCTCTCTCTCTCTCCTCTCTCTCTCAGCTCTCTCTCTCTCTCTCTCACACACAACACACACACACACACAAGTTGTCTATAAATAAATCAGTCTCAGTTCTGAGGACAGAGAAGTAGTTCACAGGGGGGGACAGATTTACTTTATTTCCGTGCCTCACAGACACATACGCCGGCCCCCCCCCCCCCCCCCCCCCCCCCCCCCCCCCCCCGAACTTGCCACTTCAAAGCATGTACGAACTACCACCACCCCTCCAGTGATGTCCACATCCGTCAGATTTGTTGACGTCAACTCCTGGAACGTTGCCCCAGTTTCAGAGGGGGCCAGCTCTTCTTGGACGATCTCCACAGGAAAAAGAACCCTGAACAAAATACACGGTCTTAAGTCCACGCTCGCTATGTTTTCCCCCCTGGCAGCAAACGAAATCCTTACTTGTCTTGTCCTCTTCACTGTTCCCCTCACTGTCTTGTCCTCTAAATAATTACTCCTACCTTCTATTCACTGCACATACACTGCTCAACACTCTCACACCAATTAACAGAACCTAGTTAGTTACCTATGTTGTTAGTTATCAAGATGTCCTAACTTCAACGTCGTCAGTTGTCAAATATCAATTCATTAAATCACTTAAAACAACTTTCCCCCTAGACAATTGGACACAATGGATTTACTGTACCAAGAAGAGAACAGTATGCAATAACAGCATACCAAAACAATTAATAATTAGCCATTATATCAGTAAGGAGAAAACGGTAATTAAATCTGTTAGTCGCCTGCTGGACGGAAGCATTCAGGGTATAATATTCAGCTTAACAAAGCCAACCAAAAAACGGACAGGAGAAAAACAAAACAAAACAAAAACAAAAAAACAAAAACAAGCAACAAAAAAAATCTCACCAAAAAGAAATTGACGTCAAGACATTGATGTGAAAATGACATTACGTATTACATAAACAGCTAGCAGTGCCACACAGGTACTGCAAATTCCTCAAGTAAAAAAGAGAACATTAAAGATCAACAGGTATCTGAAATACAATTCAACAGGCTTCTCACTTCAAAACAGAGGGCTGTTGGGAAGAGAGAGAGAGAGAGAGAGAGAGAGAGAGAGGGAGAGAGAGCGAAGTAGACACAGACAGATAGACAGACAGACTGACAGACAGGACTGACAGATGTGGGTGGTGAAAAAAAATCTCAAAATGCCAACAACATCACCCTGTCACCCACTCATGTGGGCTGCACTGACCAATAGTTTTTCTTTTGTACCTTCCTAACACTTCATGGGCCGTGGAAAGCACTGATAAACAACAAAAAAGAAAAAAAAAAAAAGAAATGACACATTTTCCGCCTGCCTAGAAGGTAGTAGATGTTGGTCCGACAATACATGTCAGTTAGTGAAGAAGAATCAAGAATTTTTTTTTTGTATGCACCAGTCAGAACCCGTCGTCGCTATTTATGGCGCATCCAGCCAGCCAATAATTAGAGCAAACTGTGATCATGTTCGTACCAAAGAGAGAATGGGCTTGAACGGAAACAGCGCAGAATCAGCCACTGGCTTGAATTGTATAGCGTGCGGGTCCTGATTTCATTTTGTGCGTGTGGGGTCAATTACATTCATTGCACGTGCTATCTGTGGTTCTCGGGTTGCTTGCTGTGGTCTGTTTCAGGGGAATTCGCTGACAAAGATTTCCATTTGCCTGCCTGCAGTTATTTACTATTTCTACTTTTGTATTCAAAGTTGCTAAATAGGGTTTACATAGTATTAACCATTTTTTCTGTGAACATAATTATAAGTTGCATTTTTTTTTTAATTGTTGTGTACGGTGTTGCTCTTTTTATGATTTTTCCATGATATGCTGTAGTAGTTTATTTTTTTATCTTTAAGTCTCCAAATGTATTTACTCAGTTCCGTTTGGTTTTTGTATTTTTCTTTGTTGAATGACTGTTTGTGGTTTGCGTATCTAGTTTTAAAGTGGTTTTCCGTAATCCCTATATATGTTTCTTTTTTTTCATTTTCTGATGTTACAGTAGCTTGGTATACAATATTATTGTAAAGGCATTTGTTGCTTAGGGGGCACTGTTCTTTTTTTTAGTGCAATTGCAAGATATCCTTTCATCACCCTT
>JADBJO010008045.1:5000-102205 GCA_016801955.1 Conus betulinus | reverse complement strand
TTAAGCTGAAAAGAAACCCTCCCATTTTGGTTGGATTCTGTTACAGGAACCCATCTGAAAGAATAAACTGGGTCGACAAATTTATTACGATGATGGATGCAGTCTCGCTTGAATCCAAGGAAATCATTTTTTTACTTGGAGACTTTAACATAGACCTTTTGAAAGTACAAAACCAATGGACCCAAGCATTCAGTCTATTCAATCTGCATCAGCTCATCGAATCTCCAACGAGAATCACACCAAACTCCAAGACACTTATCGACCATATTTTATGTTTCAGATAAAACTACATAACAGAAGTCTGCGTCCCTGTTCTAAACTGTAGCGATCATTATCCAGTTTGTGTCACATGGTCAAAAAAAAGGAGTAAAAATTCCCAAAACGGGACACAAGACAATGACCTACCGTTGCTTTACAAGCTTTAACAACCAAGACTTTCTACATGACTTGCTCAACTCAAATCTCTCTTCAGTTTTCAACATAACTAATCCAGATCTTGCAGTAGAATTTTGGATCAAAACATTTACTGAAATTTATGATAAACACGCCCCTCTAAAAACGATTAGAGTACGACATGATCCTAAGCCGGCATGGTACACTAAAGAGTTACAGGAGGCAGGTTACCTTAGAGATATGCTTAAACAACATGGCTATGAAGAGGAATCTAGAAAACTGAGAAATGCAATAAATTCACAGAAGCGCAGAGAAAAAAATGAAATATTATCGAGAACTAATATCGTCAAACCAGAACCCAAAATTGCTATGGAGAGCTATTAACGAGCTTACAAACAATCAATCTTCTTCAAAATCAACTGTAATTAAAGACATCTCTGTCGAACAGCTGAACACCCACTTTTGCACTATTGCCAATAAAATTGTCACGACAGATTCATCCAGATCAAACGACCTTCAAAAACTGAAACAATATTGCCAAGATAAAAACATCAAGTCTGAACTTTATATTCCACCAATAACAGTTTTTGAAGTTTATCACTACCTAACGCACCTAAAACAGTCAGGTACCTGCGGGGTGGATGGCCTAGACGGCAAAATCCTCAAACTACCGCACAAGAGTCAGCAAAGCGGCAACACAAGCAGAGTACATACAGGCCCACAAGGAAGTGAAGAGGAATTTGAAGAAGGACAAAAGAGACCATATAGACAGCCTGGCGGAAGAAGCAGAAGAAGCAGCTTATCACGGTAATATGAAAGAACTGTATATGATAACCAAGAAGCTTGCAGGCAAGTACTGACCAGAACGACTGGTCAAAGACAAGCAGGGACAAACCATCACAGACTCGGAACAACAGCTTGAGAGATGGGCGGAACACTTTGAGGAACTTCTCAACAGACCAGCACCCGAAAACCCTCCAAACATCGCTGAAGCAGACTCCAACATTGAAATAAACTGCGATCCACCAACAAGAGACGAGATCATCCGCGCCATCAAGAAGATGAAGAACGGCAAGGCAGCCGGCCCAGATGGAATTCCTGCAGAAGCCCTCAAGACGGACGTAGAGACAACAGCCGACATGCTACTACCGCTCTTTGAGAAGATCTGGGAACAAGAAGAATACCAACAGACTGGAAAGATGGACACATCATCAAGCTACCAAAGAAGGGAGACCTCAGCAGCTGTGAGAACTATAGAGGCATCACACTACTATCAGTGCCAGGGAAGGTGTTCAACAGGATCCTGTTGGAGAGATGAGGGACGCAGTGGACGTCAGGCTCCGGGACCACCAGGCGGGCTTCAGGCAGGACAGATCCTGTATCGACCAGATCGCCACGCTACGTATCATTGTCGAGCAGTCCCTGGAGTGGATTCCTCGCTGTACATCAACTTCGTGGACTTCCGCAAGGCTTTTGACAGTCTCCACCGTGACACCCTGTGGCAGCTCCTCCGACACTACGGGATCCCAGCCAAACTGACACGAATCATCAAGGAGTCGTACGAGGGGATGGCTTGTCAGGTCGTTCATGGAGGCCAGTTAACACGTCGCTTCGACGTAAGGACCGGCGTACGCCAGGGATGCCTTCTGTCGCCGTTCCTGTTCCTCCTCGCCATCGACTGGTGATGAGGCGGACGACGGATGGACAGAAGGACGGCATCCAGTGGACCCTCTGGACTCAATTAGACGATTTAGACTTCGCCGACGACCTCGCTCTGCTCTCCCACAATCGGCAACAGATGCAAAACAAGACCACAAGCCTGGCCTCCCACTCCTCCCAAGTCGGCCTTCACATCCATCCTGACAAGACCAAGATACTGAAGATCAACGCCTCCAGCACAGAGGCAGTGAAGTTGGGGGACAACAACTTGGAGGAGGTCAAGTCCTTCACGTACCTTGGGAGCGTGATCAACCAGCAGGGAGGAACAGATGCAGACGTGAAGACCCGCATCAGAAAGGCAAGAGCATCTTACAAAGCCCTGAAGAACATCTGGCGATCTCACCTCATTTCATCTTGCACCAAAATCCGCCTGTTCAACTCCAACGTCAAATCAGTACTGTTTTATGGGGCAGAGACGTGGCGAACACAAAAGACCACTATCAAGAAAGTGCAAACGTTCATAAATTCCTGCCTACGCGGAATACTGAAGATCCACTGGCCAGTTACCATCAGCAACACAGATCTCTGGGAAAGAACCAACCAAGTGCCAGCAGAAGAAGAGATCAGAAGAAGAAGATGGCGATGGATTGGACACACCCTGAGGAAAACCACCGACCAACATCACTCGCCAGGCCCTGACCTGGAACCCTCAGGGGAAGAGAAAGAGAGAGGCTTCTGATGTTACTGTTCTTGCACAAACTTTTACAAGAAAGTGCGAATGACCTCGTCAAATGGACTGAACCAGGCAAAAAAAAACAAAAAATCTCACTATTAAGTTTCCTCCTGTACATCTTAAAAATGAACCCGTTGAACAGGTTAAATACCTCAAAGTGCTAGGAATAACAATTGATAATAATATGAGTTGGCAAGCTCACATAACCTCACTATGCAAAAAAGTTTCACAGAAAATTTATCAACTCTCCAAAAATCAAACGCTTCCTCGACCTGCATTCACGCAAGCTCTTTTTCCAGTCTCATATTCAATCATACATAGACTATGGATCTACTCTATGGGACTGTGCTAGCGCTAACACCCTCAAACCATTGTTAAGCCTACACAAGCGAGCACTCAAATTAGTCCTCCTAAAAAGCAGTAGTCTTTCTGGACTCGGACTATAAAAAGATTCAAGTTCTCCCCTTAAGTCTGAGATTAGAATACAACAAAGGGATCATAATGCACAAGATTGTGTCTGGGAAGCACCCTCAACATTAGTTCACAGATTCTCAATAAATTCCTCAAGGACTCTACACAAAAAACTACATGTCCCTGTTCCTAGAATTGACTTATTCAAATCCAGTTTAACATATTCAGGTTCCCGTCAATGGAACTCGCTCCCTGAATCAACCAAACAACGCCAATGCATATCAACCTTCAAACACCATTACTTCACCATCTTATGTGCCAGTACTTGCATACTCCACCATAAATCCACCACCAACCACCACCACCCTCTTTGCCTTATGTATGTACCTGACTATTACGAAAGTGTTTTTGTACTTGAAATGCTCTCTCTCTCTCTCTCTCTCTCTCTCTCTCTCTCTCTCTCTCTCTCTCTCTCTCTCACGGTTCGGCTGAATAACTTGATTTATTATCCATATGACATCCCCTCCTACCCGTGGCGACTGGGCTATCATTATGCATTTCCCCCTCCCATTTGTGCTTTATTTTCTATCCCCCCCCCCCCCCCCCCCCCCCCCCCCCCCCCCCCAGCTTCAAAATCGATTGTCTTGTATATCTTTGGAATTTTTTTTTTTTGTTTTTCCCCCCCCCCGATTAAAGATGCTCTCTTATCGTTCCCACTCTCTCTCTCTTTTCTCCCCCACCTCTCTCTCTCTCTCTCTCTCCTCTCTCTCTCTCTCTCTCTCTCTCTCTCTCTCTCTCTCTCTCTCTCTCTCTCTCTCTCTCTCCACTCTTACCCCTCTCTCTCTCTCTCTCTCTCTCTCCCGCTCTCTCTGTCTCTCTCTCTCTCTCTGTGTCTGTCTGGCTGTCTGTCTGTCTGTCTCTCTCTCTCTCTTCTCTCTCTCTCTCTCTCTCTCTCTCTCTCTCTCTCTCTCTCTCTCTCTCTCTCTCTCTCTCTTCTTTCTCTCTTTTCTAAGTTTTTTATCTTTTTTTTCTAATTTAATTCCCGTATTGTATTGTAGTTCTAGTCACTTTTTGCATGCTTCCTTTGTTACCTCATCTTATCTCTCTCTCTCTCTCTCTCTCTCTCTCTCTCTCAGTTCCCTACCGTGTCACAGTGGAACTCTGTGCC
Organism: Conus betulinus; assembly: GCA_016801955.1. Classification (NCBI taxonomy): domain Eukaryota; kingdom Metazoa; phylum Mollusca; class Gastropoda; order Neogastropoda; family Conidae; genus Conus; species Conus betulinus. Next base: position 97,841 of record JADBJO010008045.1, on the reverse strand, counting down.
GATGTGTTGTCAGAACCATCTTCTTTGTCACTATCTCTTAGTGTACGTGTGCTACAACATGAAGACCCTCGCTTTACTTTATAAAAACGCCCATGTCCCAAAAAAAACTTGAAGTGCCGAAAGCTAAACCTTATCAGAACGTATTCTAATGTCATTTTGAAACACATTATATATGACTTGAATCGAACCACTGATTGGAAAGTGTGATCGAATGAAACATTAGGCAAGATGTCTTTTTTTTCAAAAAGGCAAACACTGACGCAAAAAAATAAATAAATAAATAAAATAAACAAAAACAGGAAAGAAACAAACAAGGAATCAAACAAAGGAACAAGTAAAAATAAACAAAGAACCAAACAATGAAGACGAGTAACATGTTCAAGAAAAAAAACGAAAAAAAAACGAGTATAGAGAGATATTGGAACACACTGTACACACTTCAGACAGGAACATCACAATTCAGATTATGAGACAAAGAAGTGGTCACACACACACACACACACACACACACACACACACACACACACACACACACACACACACACACACACACACACACACACACACACACAGAGCATTCCAGACAACAAAATGTTTAAAAAGCATTAAAAAAAAAAAATAAAAACAAACATGAACTATGTAAATGACTGAATTCACTGAGGTGACTCATGGTGGAATTTTGCTGCCGACAGACTGCAGTAACCTGGTGGCAAAGACTTCAAGAAATAGGCCCAAAAGAAAAAAAAAATGTTCCGAGGCAGGCAATACAAATATATCTGTCCTCAAAAGGGATTGCGATGGTTCCCTTATGCAGCTAGTGAAGAGTTTTCATATCTGTAATATTTTTCTTAATTTCATGTTCCCAGTTTCTCCATCTTCTTCATCTTCTTCAAGTCCAAATCTTTGCCTAGTCATTACTATGAAGACAGTTGAGTTGTTGGCCTGCGCTTGATTCAGCGCCTTCTTTCTTGCGCTGAACACAGAAGCAATCTGAAGCGATCAAAGCTAAGTGCATTTTCGTTATTTGTTTCATTTTTGTTTCACCTGAAGAAGACCTAAGAGGTCGAAACGCGTTCTGTTTTGTCTTGTGACTCGTTTGTCCACGTTTCTCTGGGCGGTTCGCTGACATTTATTTAAGATTTGTTTAGATTTCCGCCTGCAGTCGTTTCACTTTGCAACTAGATGGATTTAGATTATCAAGTTCTTTTAAAAACCAGTTCCGGGGTAATAGTTACATCATAAACAGCTTTACCATTGGATTTACATTTGGTATTACGTCTGGTATGTCCCTTTTATCCTCTCGTGTAAACACACTGGCAATTAAATTTTGTTTGGTTGTTCATTTATTTGTTTATATTTGTTTATTTTTATGTTTATTTATATATTATCTATCTATATATTTATATTTTTTTTCATTTTGTTTATTTTTTTTATGCACATTGTCTTTTGGAAAGATTCCGGCAAAGCGTTGTGTCAAGGTCATAAGCAAATACTCTATTTCCCAATTTGTTCCAATGTCAACTTCCGGACCGTTTATTGACAAGCACATGCGTTGTGTGTGTACGTCGACTTCGAGCAGCTCTTTACAAGATCATAAATCATGGCTTTTGCTGTGAAAATAGCTAAGACTTTAAGAAATCATTGGAAGAAATCCACAGTATTCACTCTTCTGAGTGGCTATGGAGTTAAATACGGCCATGACAGATATGAGTAAGTGCAAAAATGAAAATCCGAAGTGCGACAACGAAGTATGCATTTAGAGTGTGCATAATCAAACGAGTATGAATGCTAAGGTCTGCTGTCTGAACTAGACAAGTAAAGACAAGTAGAACTAAGAGAAAGTCGAAAGCAAGTCAATGACAATACAAAATGGGGCCCATGAACTAGTACTTTGGATCGTCTGTTACTAGACTACTGATGAGTACAACCAAATGGCCAAATTGGATCACATTTAGCGTTTATAACACCAGCTGCGTCTATTCTTACTTAATTATTAATCTCAAATAGGCCTAGAGAATTGTGTTAAGAAGCATTACCTAATGTTACAAACTTTTTTTCACATATGTTCATTGTACTGTCAGACCTGTCACAAGAGTTGAGAATGATGATTTACAATAATAGTTTAATACCATTATCATTGATTGGCAAACACACACACACACACACACACACACACACACACACACACGTGTGTGTGTTGTGTGTGTGTGTGTGTGTGTGTGTGTGTGTGTGTGTGTGTTGCCTGGGGAGAAAAATGCAAACAGCTCCCAGCTTTGAAATTCAAATATAGTTGAACCAGAAGAGTCTGTTTTGAAAATCAGCGAATATTTATGAATTTAGACAGTAGATTTTATTTGTCAGAACTGGTGATGAAGCATGGTGTTATTGAAGTTGCTTCTTTTTTTCTTCTAGGCTACATGTTTAAGACATGTCCCTATATCCTGAATTCCCCGTTTTGGGACTTGTATTTTTTTATAGTGTCGTGCACTGTTGACCTAGTGAATCCATGTACCGGGGTTTGCAGGGTTTCAGCTGTAGTACTCAAAAGGTCATGGTACCCCCAAACAGCATAGACACCCATCACTGTCTTTTTATGTATGAATGTGTGTAACTCTTTGAGTATCTGCTGTTGTTTTGCAAGTACTTTCCATTTATTTTCATGAAAAGACATGATCCAGGACATGCACACACTTTCTCTCACTCTATTGCACACACACACACACACACACACACACACACACACACACACACACACACACACACACAGTGTACACACACACACATGCACACACTTAGACAGACAGATGAAAAATTAAAAGATACCCTGCAACACATTCAAACTCTCTCTTTTAAACTAGTCCATGTTGGAAATGAATGAATTATTTGACGTTTTAACCAGCTTGCTTCTTCTACAAGTTTGTGAAGGCAGTCAGCTTCATAACTTTGAAGATTTTGCTGTAATATTGTGTAATGTGTATGTGTTGATATATATTCATGCCATTGGTTTCCACTGGCACATACTGACATAGTAGCCTGTTCTTCCAAAGAACATAAGGAGATTTCATTGAGTTTTTGTCACAGCACACAGTAGCCAGGAATCGTTTTGGCTAGTTTATGTAAGATCTTCATTGTTGGTTGGTTTGTATGCTTTTTTTTTCTTGGAGTTGGTGAAGAAGAAAATTTGCTCTGACCAGTACTTTCAAAACTACTTGTGGACTGCATATTGTGCACTGAAAAGCAAAGAACTTGTATTCAGCTGCATATCCCGCCACATTTAATATCTTAATAGGTCTCCTACATTGTTAATATCAAAGCTACAACCTTTCTCAGTTTCTTAATGCCTATCGCAGCTGCGTGTGTATAGCAAAGCGCTGGCTAGCTCTTTCGCTCATAAGACCAAGACAGAAAAGCAGACAACGACTAACTAGACATTATACAGAATGCTTTTTAGCAGAGAAATAGTGCATCCTTGGACCCAGTCATTTCGTTTTGAATACGTCCCAGGATCCCATCTGAAAAGTAAAATGCTCTTTTTCCTGCTTCTAATATGTACAGGCCACAGGTGCACATTAAATGGGGAGCCCTACATATAACTGTTGTACTTGTGGGGTCCCAGGAAACCAAACTCTGCTATTCGAAGGGGTCTTAAGATTCCAAGATCAAACTTTTAAACAGTCCCTGTCACTATATGTCAGAATGTTTGTATTTGTTAAGTTCCTTTTTTTCATACGGGTTCCTTTCATTTTCATCAAAAAGGTGCCAAGGACATTACTTAACTCTCTCTCTGTCTCTGTCTCTGTCTCTCTCTCTCTCTGTCACACACACACACACACACACACACACACACACACACACACTCACACACACACACACACACACACACACACACACACACACACACACACACACACACACACACAGAATGCCCTGAAAACTCAAAGTCAAATTAGTCAAATTGCAGTGAAAACTCTCATCTGTGCATTTGCTCTGTCACGGCTCCGACTGTTGTAACTCCCTCCTTGCCGGTTGCCCCTTAACACTCATCTCTAAACTTCAAAAGTACAGAATAATGCCACCTATCTGATCTCCCGCTCCTCTAGATCTGATCACATATCACCAATTCTGTCATCCTTGCACTGGCTCCCAATTCAGTCTTGCCTTGACTTTAAAGTTCTCCTCCTGGTTTTCAAATCACTGGATAATCTGGCTCCCTCCTACCTCTCTGACCTCCTCCATCTCTGTGTTCCGTCTCGCAACTTATGCTCATCCACCGATTCTCATCTGCTTCGGCTTCCCTCCGCTCATCTGAAAACTTCAGGCCAACAGTCTTTCTCTTATCTGGCACCTGCTCTCTGGAATGGTCTCCCTTCTTCTCTGCATAACATGGATTCTTTAGAGACTTTTAAAACCTCCCTAAAGACACATCTTTTCCCTCGGACTGACTGACGATATCCACTTATCACTGTGCGCATGTTTGCTTGTGTTAACGCGCTTGTGAGTCTGTCTGCGTGTGTGTGTGTTTCGTGTGTGCGTGTCTCTGTGTGGTGTGTGTGTGCACGTGCATGCATGCGCATGTGTGTGTGTGTGTGTGTGTGTGTGTGTGTGTGTGTGTGTGTTTTGAATTTGAATTAGTATTTGGCGTCATATACTATACCATGTCAGACCATAGCATTAGAGTCTGACATGGTAAGTATACTAGCCAAACGGGGAGTATAATAAAAACTCCCCATTTTGGCATCATATACTATACCATGTCAGACTCTAATGCTATGGTCTGACATGGTAAGTATACTAGCCAAAGAGGGAGTATAATAAAAACTCCCCATTTTTATCATATTTTTCTGTAATATGCGCTTTGGGCTCTTGCGAGGTAAAGCGCTCTATAAGTATACTTTTACATTGCATTACATTACACACACTTGTATGCTCACACACACACACACACACACACACACACACACACACACACTGACACTCATGCTCACACAAATATATGAAAGAGACAGACAGAAAGACAAAATGAACACTTAACCATTACACATTTTTCTCTGTCTCTGTCTCTCTGTCTCTGTCTCTCTCTCTCTCTCTCTCTCTCTCTCTCTCTCTCTCTCTCTCTCTCTCGGTCTCTCTCATGAATAAAACAAAAAATGTCAGTAAATTACATGGAACAAGAAAAAAAACGTCTATTTTGACTAGTTATCTGCAGGCCCAGAAAAGTGTGAAAATGTGATTTGATTTTTATGCTGCACACAGCTTTGACAAAAGGGTGATTTGAGCAAAATATATATTTGACACAAGCCTAGATTATGCCACAGCCTACAGAAAGATGGTTTGTTGTTGTGACCTTGGCAGTCAAAAGTTTAACTGTTTGGCATATATATATATACATATATATATATATATATATATATATATATATATATTGAATTATAAACAAAGCTTGCTCTTATGTCTCAGATTATAGAAATAGGGGGGTGATAAGCCTTCATATCTGCAGTGGTAGATGATTCTGCCTAACCGACAGTATGTGCTTGAGTGGGTGAATGAGGAATAATTCAATAATTCAATGTTTATAATTCAATAATTCAATATTTCTTGCAGTCATTGCAACACCTAGCTGCTCTGTAAGTTGCTGGAATGGTGCTCGGTACTTATCCTTGGAATTTATTGTTTCATTGTCATTATATATATATATATATATATATATATATATATATATATATATATATATATATATATATATAACATGTGCATCATGATACACCTTTAGACTGATTCATCCTAGGCATTTGGAAAGGTTTTGTTTTGATTTTCACACACACACACACACACACACACACACACACACACACACACACACACACACACACACACACAAGGATAAGTACCTTTCACCCTGGGAAGAAAAATGCAAACAGCTCCCAGCTTTGAAATTCAAATACTGTTGAACCAGAAGATTCTATTTTGAAAATCAGCTAATATTTATTAATTAAGACAGCTGATTTTTTATTAAGTTGTCAGAATTGGTGATGAAGACATTCTTAAAAGTGTTTATTGAACTTGCCTATTTTTTTTTTCTTCTCCAAGTTTAGGCAGCTATGATCTTAACTTAGAAGCTTCACAGGATTATACATGTGTTTATAGTCATGTCGTCCATTTCCAATGGCACATGATGGCGTGCTTAGTGCTCTTCTGAAAGGTGGAATGGGATTTTTTAAAGTTTTCATTATAGCATACAATACAAAATATCTTGCCTTGTACTGTCCTTGATATTCAAGCAAGGGGAACACTAACAGTTTTGGCTAGTCCATCTTAAATCTCTGTCTTTTGTTTTGTTTTGTTTGAACTGGACCTAGCAACTAGATGAAACCTCGCTCAGAGCAGTGCTTACCAAACTACATGCAGACTTCATGTTGTGCACCTGAGAGCAAAGAAGACAAGAGCTTGTATTTAGCAGTAAAATTGCCCACTGCAGTTGTTACTTTAAAGACCTACTGGGTCGATTTATAGAAAACCTTGCCTGGCATAGCTGTGTGTATGGCATGTTGCTCACCATTTTCTCCACTGGTGAGAGCGAGACGGAAAAGCAGAAGACATCCATGCAGACATGATGCAGGACAGTTGTTAGCAGAGATTTAGTGTGTCCCAGGACCTGCGCCTTTTCAGTTTGAATGTGTCATGGGACATCCTCTGAAAATTGTTTAAATGCATTTTTTTCCCTACTTTCAACACATACAGGATGCAGGGATGTGCATTAATGAAATGTTGAGCCCTGATGTTTGCAGACCTGCCCTACACTCCTGGTGTATTTTGTTTGCCATTTTATAAAGAATACAATAGTATGCTTTTCAACTTGTTTCAAGCAACAAAGTTCAACAGTTTTTTGGTTTGTTTGTTAGTGGTACATTTTTCACAGTATGTATGACAATGCATTTGTAGCAGGTATTGTAATTCTCAGACTCAGTGGATATTGTGGTGACATGGGCGTAGCGATCCTCATGGAGTATCCAACTCATGTGTCTGCACTAAATGCCATTTTCTCTGTCAGCATAGCTTTTGTGAGTTCTTCAGTGTGAAGTGAGCAAGCACATCAAGTGATGATCCTCCAGGATCATAGTTTCATAGACCACAGGTCTTTCTTGATAAACGGTAAGACTGAGCCATGCATTAATGACTCGTTGCACTGGAGGCCATTTGCATACTTTCAGTACTGTCATTCGGATTTTTCGATGACCGATTCTGGCACCTGTCTGTATTTGGATATTCACAAATGCAGCCAAAATAAAACACAAACATCATGTATTAGGCATGTGGAAGGAGACTGTTGAAAAAAAGCCTGAAGGAGGATTGACATTTTGTTTGTTCTGGTTTTCAGAGAGAATCTTCTGAGAAGAATCTACTGTGCTGAAGCAAAGGTATGTTAAATTTTGAGTGGAATTTGCAAGTGAAGTAATCAATTATTAAAACAAACATTGAGATGTAGGTGTTGAGGAAAAAAAAAATAAAGAAAGAAAAGACCCCCCCCCCCCCCCCCCCCACTCCCCCCCCCCCCCCCCCCCCCCCCCCCCCCCCCCCCTAAGGTATACAATGAATTGAAAGATCACTTCAACTTAAAAAAACAAAATGAAGACAAGGAAAAAGTAGATTAAAAAAAAAGCATATGAGCAGATTTAGAACAGAACAAGAGTGTGTGTATATATGCCTCATAATATATATGACATTATGAGTTTGTGTGTGTGTGTGTGTGTGTGTGTGTGTGTGTGGTGTGTGTGTGTGTGTGTGTGTGTGTGAGACTTACTGTTAATTTAGATTAAATTTAGCATGCTTAGTTCCTATTATAACCTATGCACATTGGTATGTTGATGATTTTCCACTTTCAGAAATATGGAGAGGAGAAAATTACTTTGACACAGAGACCTCGGCGAGTAACGGTCTTCCTCAATCCTGCAGCCCATGCAGGGTGAGTAGCTCCAGTTATTTTTAGAACAGGTGCCATAGCAAATTAGAAGTTTTATATTTATTTAGCAATCAAAATGATTTTCTGTTCACAGAAGTATGTGTTGCTCAGAAATGGTATGAGAACAACACTTGAAATTAAATGAAACCAATTATGCACTCATGAGATCATCATTGTACTTTTTAGTGATAAGAATTTGAAAATTTATTAATAAAGATTATGTTCTGTCTGTTTCTGAGAAGTGCGATGGCTTTTAGTTTTACTTTCTTTGTCCATGCTGAAGAAAAAAACAGTGATTTCACACAATTTTGTTAGTAGCAGTTGGGACATTTATTTCATTGGTTGTAAAAGATCAGATTTGCACCCAAAGGTGTCCTTTTCGTGGTACTGAAGGTTTATTTTGAAGTCTTTAATCTCAGTGTTCTATTGAAAGGTACACTGATTTCAGGCAAAAACAAACACTAGGGTATTTACAATAATTCTAGGGATTTATTCATTCATATTTTGAAATGAAATTTAAGAAGCGTTCATAATTTACCACAGTATTACAAAGCAGAGCCAAGAATTTCCCAGTTTGTAATCATAAATAGATAGTTTATTTAAGGAAGGTCGTGAAAAGTATTCTACCTATTTTGCATTGGCAGTGAATACATTTTCTTCAGGGAAAAAAAAAAAAGAAGCAAAATAAAAATGGGATGTCACAATATCAGCAGTTGATGACTTCAAAAGATTTTCTTTTATTTCATGATGCATGATATTACTTATGCACTCAAAAGCTTATTTGATGTCATTTCCTTTTGAAGGGGTAACTACATTTGCTGGAAGTTAAAAGGCAGCTTGTAAATCTGAGTTTATTCGTTGTTCATCATTTCAGCCTCCTCTTCACTCAAATGTCTTGGTTTGTTTCTTCATTGATGAAAAGTATTACTCTTTCTTTGCAAATCAGACATTGTAGATAAATAAGCAAACACCATAATACATATAGATAAGGGGGAAAAAAAAATCTGAAAGAACACAGTTTAGTACTTAATACAGTCTGAGACCCCATTGTGTTCATAACTTTACACTGTCACATCAAACATTTTTACATGTAGATATTACAGTTTACATAATCAAATTCAGAGTAAAGTTCGTCTGTTGTAGTGAAGGTTTGACTAGCAGTGTGTGGCAGTGTACAGATATTGAGCTTATTCTACCTGCTAATCATGAAATGGGATGTGTGTGATTATATTCATAATTTCACAAGAATATGAGGTCACTTATTTCTTTGTGGCATTTCTCCTATTCCCCAAAGTTTTACTTGGCTTTGCTGAAGACATGTTGATTTGGGGGGATAGGAAGCTGTGCAGAGTGTTCTAGGTCTATGGTGAGGTAAATGTCAAAATCACACGTTTTTCTTCTACTACAAGTCATGACATCACTGTGTACTGCTGGCACAAGTAGGAAGTTACTTACACTATAGATGTTAATTGAAGGACACACACACACTTACATCATACCTTTTCCTATGTTTCATTAACTGTTGAATTGCAAGCATTGCTCTGCTGGCTGGTTTGACCAGAAGAAGCATTACAAATCAGAGTCACTTCTAATACTGAATGAAAAGATGGCTGATCTACTTTTTTGTGAAGGCCACTATATAATTGTGCATTTTTTTTATTAATAGGTAAATGTTAAAGCTTAAAACATCTGTACAGGTTTGAATTTTGATGGTGTGTCTGTGTAGGTAACAGAAAATGTCATGCAAGTCCTTATAAAAAAAAAATCAAAGTCTGTAAGCATTCAGAAGTTTTAAAAAAATCAGATCTGTCAACATCATCAGATTTTCTTTTTATTTGATTAATTATGATCAAGATCAAAATTGGTGAAAATTTGTATTATTTAGAATCTTATTCAACAAGAAGTGTTATCGGTAAGGCAGTTAATGTGTTGGTAAGTATTTCACACCAAAAAATTTTAAAGTTTCATTTCCTGACTTTTCTTCGGGACAACATGTCACCCAAAAAGTTCAAAGCAAGCATGCAGTAGAGTAGAACATTTGAAGGCATATGCAAACTTACGTCAGAGGGCAGCTCATTAATTGAATTGTTACATCCATGAATGAAAAATCTGTTCATCACATGGGTTCATAAGAAATAGATATTAATTAGACTTTGATCTCAGTTACCAGGCTTATTCGTGTGAATCTAACATAACAAAGGATCTGAATCGTGGGGAGTTAGCTGTAGAAGTTCTCATTTCTTGTATTGTTGGTTATAATTAAAGTTCTATCTGAATATTATTGGAATCATTGGAAATTGTTCCTTTGTTTGGTTTACTGTAGCGGCTCTGTTTCGAGCTAAAACAAATTGAAATGAAAGTGCAGATATGATTTTCCCCCCCCTTTTTTTCCCTTTATTTTCCATCAAACAGAGTTAGTAATTCTGTCAATCAATCACAACAAACAGCAACAACAACAAAGACACTGGTACGATTTTTGTTTTCTCCAGAATTTATACCAAGTATGTAAATGCATGTGCAGGCAAAAAGTTAATATTAGGAATTTTTTTTCCAGCTTTTCTGTCGGAATCACGTTTTAATACCAAAACATTTTTGTCTGAAAATGTACTGGTATACACTTATGTGAATTAAATTGTTCACGAGTGATGCTCCATGCACTTCAAGTACAGTTACAATCATATTGTGTATCAGGCACCCATGCAGTGCCCATAGATTTACAACTGTCATTGTATGACAGTGTGCACCTCGCACACCACTAAATATCCTCTTAGCTTTGACTGGAGGAGATGCACCTTGCTGAACAGCCTAGGTGGTGGTCACACAGCCTGTCGGAAATCAACAGTAATGTTTGATGTCATCACTGCTGACAGTAATTCACCTGTCCAAACTAGATACTCATCTTGAAATTGACACAGTCTGTACTTCCCTTCTGTTTATCTCCAGGACTCTGGTCTTGTGGGAGCTTGACACAAACTCCCTCAGAGAAATGGAAGTTAAAAGTGAGATCACCTCAACAGCAAGGCATAACCTTGACACAAACTCCCTCAGAGAAATGGAAGTTAAAAGTGAGATCACCTCAACAGCAAGGCATAACCTTGACACAAACTCCCTCAGAGAAATGGAAGTTAAAAGTGAGATCACCTCAACAGCAAGGCATAACCTTGACACAAACTTCCTCAGAGAAATGGAAGTTAAAAGTGAGATCACCTCAACAGCAAGGCATAACCTTGACACAAACTCCCTCAGAGAAATGGAAGTTAAAAGTGAGATCACCTCAACAGCAAGGCATAACCTTGACACAAACTCCCTCAGAGAAATGGAAGTTAAAAGTGAGATCACCTCAACAGCAAGGCATAACCTTGACACAAACTTTCTCAGAGAAATGGAAGTTAAAAATGAGATCACCTCAACAGCAAGGCATAACCTTGACACAAACTCCCTCAGAGAAATGGAAGTTAAAAGTGAGATCACCTCAACAGCAAGGCATAACCTGACACAAACTTTCTCAGAGAAATGGAAGTTAAAAATGAGATCACCTCAACAGCAAGGCATAACCTTGACACAAACTCCCTCCGAGAAATGGAAGTTAAAAGTGAGATCACCTCAACAGCAAGGCATAACCTTGACACAAACTCCCTCAGAGAAATGGAAGTTAAAAGTGAGATCACCTCAACAGCAAGGCATAACCTTGACACAAACTTCCTCAGAGAAATGGAAGTTAAAAGTGAGATCACCTCAACAGCAAGGCATAACCTTGACACAAACTTTCTCTAAGAATGGAGGTTAAAAGTGAGATCATCTCAACAGCAAGGCATAACCTTGACACAAACTTTCTCAGAGAAATGGAAGTTAAAACTAATAAAAGTGAGATCACCTCAACAGCAAGGCATAACCTTGACACAAACTCCCTCAGAGAAATGGAGGTTAAAAGTGAGATCATCTCAACAGCAAGGCACACTGATAAACAAAAGATAATAGAATCTGGGAATTTTCTTCTTTTATTTGTTGACACTAGATAAGAATGAAGATGATCATGGTCAGTGTGTTAGCATGGGATTACATGAGGAACCTGTACCCTGTACTTTGTTGTGTAAAGAAGTGTAGTCAGCCGTGCTGCAGAGAGACCTGGAGACTCCTGCAGTGTCGGGACATTTTAGCAAGCTCTGCAAGGTTATGCAAGAACAGGAAAACAAGTGACCCTTGATTTGTGCCATAGAGTGTGCTCAGTGTCTTTTCATTTGAATCCATGCATAACGACTGTGTGTAAAAGCTAGTCAGTGCAGAAATATCCTGTGATGACAATAGTATTGAGAGGAAGAAGAATGGTCATGATAATAGTGATAGTAGTATTAATAATAATAATGATAATGATGATGATAATTATAGTAATGATAATGATAATTATAGTAATAATGACAATAATATTGAGACTTTTGAGGATAATCTCACAGTCATTACTTTTGTAACAGTTAAATATATAGGACATATACAGTGGTTGGTACTTTGAATAGTTTGTTTCATTCAAGCTGTAGGAGTCTGCTCCCTAAACCTTTCTCTACTGGCCCCGAAACAACCAAACAACAGCAAGAACAGTTTTAAAAAAAGGAACAAATTTGTTCAACCTTAGCCTTATTGGTTGTGCTAAAGTCATCATTGACTCCTGTGATTTGCTTGCCACTGAAAACTCCAGTCTGGGAAATCCATGACCAGATCCTGATCCAGGGGACACCATTGTAGTACTAAGAAATGGATCCCTCCTTCCTCTTTGGCATAAAACAACAGGACACTTTGAAAGCCAACCTTGAAACCCTCCTTTATCATACCTGTTTCCCTCTCCACCTATTCAGATTTTTTTTTTTCTTTTGGGGGTGGGGGTGGGGGGTTGTAGGGGGGTTTAACCATGTATTTATTCATCCAGGGGCTGTGTGTTTAAGTTTTGGTATGCATATGTGCTACTGACAATTGCAAGCACCTTGAACTGTTCTCTTCGTGCGATGAAGCTCTGTATAAATATTGTTAACATCATTATTATCATTGTTAACTGGTGACAGTCTTCTCACTAATGCCTCAAAAACATCCCCACATGCATTTGTTCGTCCGATTATTATTGTTGCAGGCATCACCATCTGTATGATGTATGATCCATGTGCAGAAAGTCCCGTAAGCTGTTTGAGAAGAATGCTGCACCAATCCTGTACCTGGCAGGACTTGAGGTGAATGTGGTCAAGGTGAGAAGCTGCCTTCTTTTCTTTTTGCTTCCATTGCGTCTGGTGTGCCCTCTTGGTGGCACAGTCTCTCACCACTCACTTAGCTCCCCCATACCCCCAGCCACGTCCACAAAGTTTTGGATGAGATTTTAGACAATGTCTTTAAAGAATTATGTGGATGAATGACCTGTGAGTTGATTTTAACGTGGTGACAGCCCTGATATGGCCTTTGCGGTTGGCTGGGCTATAAGCAACATTATCTTATCTTATCTTAGCCACGTCCAGGCCAACAGTCCCTGCCAACATCAACAATGGCCCACAGGGAGCATTCCATGCAATGCCATTGTGAGGCAGCCTGTTAGAGGCAGTGGCACCTCAGTCATGGTCAGTGCGGCATGTTCTCATCTGGCTGAGGCTATGATGATCATGATGTGTAGTGTTGCACTGTATGAGCACATCTTGTCTTCTTGTTATCAAGATATGATTCTTTTTCTTACCATGTGAATTAGAGGCATTCTTTTTTTTTTTTTTTTTTGTCACTGATGTTTTCGTTGTAATCACCGTTTGCTTTTATATGTGAAAGTGATTGATGTCTGTGGCATGTGTTGTTGAAATGACGATTCTATCAGATGTGTTCCAGCTTTAAAGCAACATCTCATACTCTTACACAACATATTCTATCAGATGTGTTCAGCTTTAAAGCAACATCTCATACTCTTACCCCACACATTACATGCAAGCAGACATATGCAGTCACACACATGCACACACACACACACACACGCACACACACGCACGCACACACACACATGCACACATGCACGCACACACATGCGCACACATGCACACACATGCGTGCGGGCGCGCACACACACACACACACACACACACACACACACACACACACACACACACACACACACACACACACACACACTACTTTCACCCTCTCTGTCTCAGTCTTTCTCAGTGTCGTTCTCTGTCTCTCACCCACACTTAGTTTTGTGTTCTAATTCACACCACACAAATACATGGACCTGAAGTAAACATGTAAACAAATGTCCATACTCTCACACTCACACACACGCACACACGCACGCATGCACGCACGCACGCACACACACACACACACACACACACACACACACACACACACACACACACACACACACACACACACACACACACACACACACACATGTGTGTGTGTGTGTACTCACACACACACACACACACACACACACACACACACACACACACACACACACACACACACACACACACACACACACACACACACACACACACACACACACACACACACACACACACACACACTCACACACACACACATACACACAACACACACACACACACACACACACACACACACACACACACACACACACACACACACACACACACACACACACACACACACACACACACACACATACACACAAACACACACACACACACACACACACACACACACACACACACACACACACACATGCACACACACTCAACTGTGCAAACGTAATTTAACTGTTTTCTGTATTGCCTCTACAATGCATGCTCAGAATGTTCCAAAAAAAACTATGGTCATTCATCATGTGCAGACTGAATATGAAGGACAAGTGAAGAAGTTTATCAGTGTGTTGGAGAATGGGGAGACTGACGCCATCATTGTGGCTGGGGAGATGGTACACTGTTGGAGGTGAGTTGTGCTGTGAGGCCATGTGCATGAAGCTGTGTGTACACACTTTTATGTGTTTCAGTGTGCATAGATGATCCTACATCTACTTTGAATAGTAGGAAAGGGGGGGAAAGAGGGAGGGGGAAGGAAGTTTCAGTTTTAGTTTCATCAAGGAGGTCACTGCATGTGGACTAGTCCATAAACATTACACCACACATGTCCTAAGTTTACACTGCACATGATTTAAAGTTGATGGAGAAATGAATTAATGATTAAAATGTGGCAGCAGAGGGTCTCATGGCTATAATTTAGCAGCAGATGTCTGACCTGTGCTCTAGCCAGGGCACTGGTCAGATGTTGGGTACCTGCCTAACATAGTCTGTGCGATTGTTATCATTGTGTATGTGAGTGGTGAGTGTACATGTGTGCGTGTATGTGTGTACAAGGGTGTGTTGGCATGGCCCCTAATGTGTGTGTGCTAGTGTATGCAGTGCATGCGCTCATGTGCTCACATGTGTGTGTGTGTGTGTTTGTCTGTATGTGTATGTACATTTTTGTGCATGTATGTGTATATGTGCGCATGTGTGTGTGTGTGTGCGTGCATATGCGTGTATGTATACATTTGTGTGTGCATGTGTGTGTGTGTGTGCACATGTGCACACATACACGCACACACATGCACACACACAAAGGTGTACTCACGCACACAGATGTGTATACACCAATATACAAAAGTATGCACACATACACACATGTATGTATATATACATGTGCAGATATGTGCGCACAGGAGCATGCTCACACAAGCCCACAAATCGCACACACACATGCACATACACTTCTGCGCACATGTGTACACACATACACACAGATGCACATGTGCGCGTGCACACACAAACGTGCACATGTGCACACATGCAGACACGCACACACACATCACACATGCACACGCACATACACACACACACACACACACACACACACACACACACACACACACGTGCACATAAATATGCTCGCGCATGACATACACTGCCACACGCACATGCGGGCCCATGCCCTCACACCCATACACACACACACACACACATGTACACTCACCACGTATGCAGACAATGATAATAATGGCATATCCAATGTTAGGTAGGTACTCAAAGTCTGACCAGAGTGTTGGGCTAATGCATGGGTCAGACATCTGCTAAGTTGTAGAGATGAGACTTTTTTTCTTAAATTATCTCATCTTAGTCACTAATTCACTTATCCATCAGCTTTAAATCATGCGCAGTGTGGTTTCTAAAACTTACCAGATGTGGTGTAGTGTATATGGACTAGTCCGCATGCAGTGACACCCCCATGATGAAACTGAAACTGAAGCTTGTGTGCATGTGTACGTGTAGCCATCTTGACTGGGTGGAGGATTTGTGTCTACTTTCAAGGCCTCTTGTGTGTTTTCTTGCTATGATTTGTGCCATGAGTTTTCCTACTGTGTATTGCATAGTGAGCATGTAGTAGCCTTTTAGTCGATGATGATCTGTCCTAGTTTTGGTAACACCTTCAGGCAACAGTGTGTCCAGTCTTCTGGGACATAGCCTTTATCGAAAATGTCCTGGTAGAGACCGAAGAGATGGGTTTTGTCCTCTTCTGAGAGCTGTTTGATATCTGGATAATGTACTTTGTCCAAACCTGAAGCACTGTCTTTAGTATATTTTGCTATGGCATCATCCAGTTTAGGATGCTGATTTAACTTGGTCAAATGTTTCTTCTTTTCTTCCAGCACAGCTGACCCATTCTTCACATTTGTGTTGAGTTTTGTGGTCCCATCAGCATATAGGATATCTGGAGTGGCGTTTGTACTGTGTTTTCTTTCTGTGTGATAATAAAGTGTTGAGACCCAGTTAAGTGACTCACAAAATTGTGCCATTCAGTTTCTGTTGCTTCTTCAGCTACTCTTTTGAATTGTTCAGTCCTTTGATTCTTGTCTGTTTCAATAGCTGTATCAGGGCAAGGTTTTCTTCTTTCTCTCTACCATATTCTCACTGTCTTGTGTTTCTCTTTCCAGGCTGTTTCTGTGCCTGTATTCCATCAAAGGAGTTGAAAATTTTGTTTTGGTTTAGTATTTTTTTCTTGTGTGTCTTCTGCTCCCTAACTAAAAGCTGAAAGAGAATCCAAGAAATATTTTAAGGTTTGCACTTAGAACGACTGCAGACCTCAACAGTTGAAAAACTTTAACAAGCAAGTAGGGTAACTCTTGCTCTCATGATAAAATAAATACTCCACACATGAAAAGCTTAGGGCAGAGACCTGGCTTGCCAACTCACCGATGAGGGGAAAGCTTTATGGCTCACTTGGGGGCCTCCGCCGTGCGGCAGCCTTTGTCAGTACATCTGGGGTTCCTGTCTGAGTGAACGAAGAAGAAGAAGAAATAAATACACACCCATAACTCCAAACAAATGCTGCACACAACACCAAATGCCCTAGCACAAATGACAACACAGAGCACACAGAACAAAGAAGAAGACATCCCCCACCCATGAAAATGATGTTCCAAGCTTACTCATGCTTCCCTTCTTGCTTGTTATTTTACTGTTTACTGTTTCCTACCTCATTTCAGATTTCCTTTCAATTGAAAAGCTAGCATGTGACTTTGATGTTCTTTGTCTACAAGAAACTACAAGTACCACCCACAGACCATTACATTTGGAGGACTTCATAATCTTTCAAAAATATGATGGATGAGGGCCAGCTGTGATAATAGGAAACAACTTGAAAAACAACCTGTCCAGGATAGACTTCTGTCAGGACATGTGAACCAGTGAGTGTGAGACTGGGAGAGACCTGCTGGTAATCAGAAAAGCCTTTACTCATTAATGCGCATGCATGCATCCAGGTTCTCAACCATCAAAAACTGCTGGATTTGGAGATGCTGTAACACTATGTGGAGAACTTGATGGATGGTCAAAATTGTCGGATCAGCATGGTACCAATCCTCAAGGAAATGCATTGTAGAGATGTGGGATGAAGTACTTCTCAGTACACTAACAACAGCATGGCCAACATGTATAGGGCAGCAGGGTGACACTGACTGTGTCATTGACTCAGTGGACCAAAATTCACAGCAGGTATGAGTGCGGAAGCACTTCTACATCATGCAAGAGATCATTTCTCTTTTTCAGTTTTCAGAAACTGTCAAAAATGAAACAAATGAAACGAAAGGACCCTTTTCAATATGACAACAATGAAGGGAATACAGAGGAGTGGAAATGCAAACAAAACATCTGACACTTTTGTAACAGATTTTTGATATGGCTAAGCAAGGCCACATAACGCTGTACGCTTTTAGTGAATTGTTCTGTTAACATGGTACATTTTATGATGTATAGATAACAACATCATGCTGTTTCTGAAGTCTTAATGCATTGTTTTGACAGGAACTTAAGACTGTAAACAGTCTTAATTTATAGGCAGCAATATATTAGGATGTTTCTGAATAAGAAAATGTGTTGGCGTGGGAAAAAAAAAAATCAGTAAATCAGTATGTTTGTGTGTATATGAGATAATCATAGGTGTGCATGCTTTGTGCAGGCTGTAACAGGCATTCTGCGCAAAGATGATAAGGTAAGGAAATAACGTTGGGTTTGCCAGTCCTGTATTGATTGAGTTGGTGAAGGAAATAACGTTGGGTTTGCCAGTCCTGTATTGATTGAGTTGGTGAAGGAAATAACTTTGGGTTTGCCAGTCCTGTATTGATTGAGTTGGTGAAGGAAATAACGTTGGGTTTGCCAGTCCTGTATTGATTGAGTTGGTGAAGGAAATAACTTTGGGTTTGCCAGTCCTGTATTGATTGAGTTGGTGAAGGAAATAACTTTGGGTTTGCCAGTCCTGTATTGATTAAGTTGGTGAAGGGAAATAACTTTGGGTTTGCCAGACCTGTATTGATTGAGTTGGTGAAGGAAATAACTTTGGGTTTGCCAGACCTGTATTGATTGAGACGGGAGTGGGAGCAAATGACACATCAGGACAATTCATAGGTCATCATTTTGTCATTTTAATTACCTTAGCATAGAAGAATTTGTTCTATAATGTTTGCGTACAGTTAATCTTTTTGTCATCAAATGCAATGCAAACTTAATAAATTTATTGAAATGTGATAGATCTGGCACCATTGCATGAGATGGCTTCAAAGAGAAGCACGCATGACATCTTGCACAAATTACTGAAAGAATGAAAGAAGGAATGAAAAACTGAGTGACTGATAGACAGTATGATGAGCTGGAAGTTCTTGAATATAGTGCCAGACGACAGCACTTCAATGGGTTCTACCCAGTAAGCATCCTGCTGTGTAAGCTTAGAGCTTGATCTCTGACCAAAGGTAGGTGTTATGTAAGTACTAATAATAATAATAATAATAATAATAATAATAAGTAGCAAGTCAGTCCATATTGATTTGATTCAAGCAAGAAACTCTTGGCGCGTTCAGATGCCATAGGCTGGCCTGTTACATTTTTTTGCCATTATGTCTGTTGAAGACCATCTTCAGTGTACATGGAGGTTGACGCACAGAGGCAGACTAGAGAAGCCCTAGACAGGCGAAGGTCAAACTTGAGCTGGATATGAATTCTCTTCACAGAGCATGTGTGAGGACTGAGAGATGTGGCGATCCCTGATCATGCAGGCACCAGGCCTGGTACCCCAGTGACCTCATGAAGATCAGTGCTGATTTGTACTGTGGCTTCATTCAAATCTGCACTGGGTTTATTGTTGTTAACTCCATTCCATATCATGCCAAATCACGCCATACTATATCAAACCATATCTTAGTATGCAATTCCAAAGCATCTTTGCCACGCTGTAATTCACTTAGATTTTCTATATGTACTTGCCATACTACACAATGCAGTAAAATATATCAGACCAAACTATGCCATATGATTCCAAACAATTTATGGTGATGATAATCATTCAGTGTATGGTTTGACAGAAGTTCACACAACATTCCTGTGGGTGTGATACCACTGGGTAACACCAACACCTTTGCTCGCCTCTTGTATGGAGTGGACAAAGACCCTGTGAGGTAGTGTGTATGTGGGCTTATCTTTGTCATATGGAGAAGAACAGTGTCCTCAGTGAATGTTTGGTGTTAGTGTGCATCTGTATGTGTGTGTGTGTGTGTGTGTGTGTGTGTGTGTGTGTGTGTGTGTGTGTGTGTGTGTGTGTGTTGCATGTGTAGTGTGTGTGTGTGAACGTGTATGAGTCTGTGGTGCATATGTGGTTTGTGTGTGAATGTGCGTGTGGGTCTCTGTGTATGTCTGTGTCTGTATGCGTGTGTGTGTACGTGTGTGTGTGTGTGTGTGTGTGTGTGTGTGTGTGTGTGTGTGTGTGTGTGTGTGTGTGGCTCATCGTCCTAAGAAAGAAGTCGCATGTGTGTCAACTTGTAAGGTTTGCCCAAAACTACAGGAATTTTTGTATTTGGGGCCAGTACATATCATTGTTTGTACACTAGGAAAACCAGTTTGAACTGTCAAAAGAAACCTTATGGGAATTTTCTCTAAGTATTAGTTATAAACTTGTGATGAGATTTTGAGCATGCCAGCAGGTGACATCATTCACGAAATTGACCAACATGTGTTCAAGATTCTGGAAAAAATGTCACTTCCGGATCATTGAGTCATGATTGGTTATTCATTCGAATCGCAGATGGGCAAGCTTTTTCAGTGTAAGCTGAAGTCTTTAAACAAAAACATTAGTTTTCTATTACATTTGATGGGTTTGTAGACAGTGGTGGAAATGTATGGCCGACTGTATGGATAGGAAACCCTATGACTGGTTGACACCTATGTTACTTTACTATTCATAACTCTTGGTATGTAACAGAATGATTGCTTGGCTAGTTTATGTATATAGTATTTGGTCAGTTTCAGTGATTTTAGACTGTAGGTAAATGACACAAATACTGTATTGCTGAAAGCAATGTAACAAATGGTCTTAGAAAATGTAAGAGAGACAGAAAGATAGATAAGGAGAGGGGGAAGGAAAAGGCAAACGTACAGCCATGTGGACTATGTAAAAAGCAACTGATCAGAACACAGTGTTTTGGAAGATTTCTACAATAAATAATCACACCTGACAGAGGCAACACATTTTCAGACATTTCTGCAGATGAAAATTCTTTTTTGCACACAGTACTTTAGAACACACACAACTGTCCATTTTTCAGAGCATGACATTGAATTTCCTTACTACATGTTGAGTCTGGGGAATTGTGACGTGACATAAATGGCTAAAATGGTGATGACCCAACTGGAGACTCGTGCATTGAACTAAGTTTTAACCAAAGGAATGTCTGTGTAAACAGAATGATGGCAGATGCAGCAATGGCGGTGGTGAAGAACGTCACCAAGAAAGTCGATGTGCTGAAAGTGGACGTGAGTATTGAAGACCATGGTCATGCACCAGCTTACAGGATTCAGTTTAAGGAATCAGTACTTACAGGGGAAATATTGAATCTTTATAACTGGATTACTTGGTTGTGTCAAACACCTCGACAAGATCAGGTTTGTGAAATGGCTGGGTTTTGGTAGAGTTTATGCTTTTTTCTGTTTTGGATCTTTTGCTTTTTAATTTTTTTGTTATTCATTATTCATTAATTTGCTATAATTATTATAATTCATCTTTGTTTTTTTTCTGCTGTTTCATTTTTAATTCCCTCTCAGTGGCATCACACCCACACTTCTCATTCCACTTACCCTGTACTCAGAGTACACCACTTACAGCCAGCACAGCCACATGGCTCGTTCCACTTACCCTGTACTCAGGGTACACCACTTACAGCCAGCACAGCCACATGGCTTGTTCCACTTACCCTGTACTCAGGGTAGACCGCTTAGAGCCAGTGCAGCCACATGGCTCATTCCACTTACCCTGTAGTCAGGGTACACCACTTACAGCCAGCACAGCCACATGGCTCGTTCCATTTACCCTGTACTCAGGGTAACCGCTTACAGCCAGCACAGCCACATGGCTCGTTCCACTTACCTGTACTCAGGGTAGACCGCTAACAGTAGGAACCAGCAGCCAAAATTAGCATATTGTTTTTATACTTAAGATCTGTGTAATTGCAAAGTAAATGGAAAAAACATTCAAAACACATTAAGAATAAAGTCTCTATCTTCAGTAGTTTTTGAGATATTGCAGTTTAAAGTTGCGATGTTTTTATGCACCTGACAAAATGAGATATCTTCCAAGTTTGAAAGCCAATAGTATCATACATAATTGATACATCTGGTTATAAATTGGTGTTCTCAATCTATACAACTTACACTCTTTGAACAAGTAAGTTCCCTGGGTTCAGTTTACATGGCTTTTGTGTGATAAAGTGTTAAACTTGTAATAAATCGCAATTCAGTGCTTTTCGAATTTGCATGATGTGGCTACTTTGAAGCACTGCAGCACAGTAAGAATAGCCATTTCAGGGTTTCCAGTGGTTTGGACAAACCCGCTAATTTGTACTAAGCAAAGTCTTTTTTTCTGAGATATCTGCTATAAAACATTTGTGAAAACTTCTGTGATAAAAACAGGAAATATTGCAATTTGGACGGCAGAAAAATGGGGGTAGAATCGCCCGCCACACTTAAAATTGCTATAACTTCTAAACTACTTCATGAACTGTTTCCACATTTTGTATACAGTTTCTATACAGTATTTCCTGTAAATCAAAGTGTACATTTTTGTTATTTTATACCTAACATTTTATTTCCTGTACTAGAATAGTGGCCAACAGGGGTGGAATGATGATGATGTCCGAATTAAAACCGACAGTTTTTCAAAACTTACTGACAGATTTCAACAAAAATTTGGTATGATGTTGTCTGTATTGTTATTTATAAAATCATGTTATTTTGCTGTTTCTGATAAGTGCTGGCAGCCACCAAACAGAAGGTCACTTACGATAAGGGTGGGAAGTGCACTCTTGCAGACGGGCAGATAGGTTGTTGACTACATACATTGTTCTTTTTGTATGCAGCATGCTTCAGGCAGAGTTCATTGTAAACTGGAACAGACCAGGCATGGCCAGTGGTGGTTTGGGAGACTATGCTGAAGTCACTGGCAAACAAAAATATGCTCTGCACTAAATCTGTGTATGTCTTGATTGGCCACACAAGCGTGTTGTTTGCAAGAGCAAAATTTCCTCAGAAAATTGTCTACTTTCTCAGGAGAGTGGATCTGTGACACACTGCCAAATCATCATCATAGAAAACTACATTCTGGCCAATTTTGGGTAAAGAAAAGTCTTCCAGAAGGCAATCAGTGCATGTTCACTGATTTCAACATTGATGCAGCATGATTGCATCCTCAAAATGGGTGATAACTTCTTATGTCTCCATCTCTTCCTCAGTCACCATCACTTCATCAGTCCCCAAGCCCAATTGCTCTGCCTCAGGAAAAGTTGAAGTGGAGACACAGCTCACACCTTATCCACTTTATCCTGGTCTGGTGGTCCTCCAACTGACAACACAGCCAATAGTGAACACTGGCATGTGTGGTAAAGACTGTGGCCTATATAAAGGTTTTGGGTGACCAGCCACCCACAAACCCTGCATGTTAGGTAAAGGCTGTGGCCTATATGAAGGTTATGGTTGACCAGCCACCCACAAGCTCTGGCATGTGAGAATGCTGCTTTAATTGGTATGGGTGACATGCCATCCACAGTATCTGATGAAGATTATAAGCTTTTATTATTTTCTCCTTTATTTACCACCAAAACACCACAATATTTAATGGAGGCTAGCACAAATACATAATGAACAAAGTCATAAAAACTTAGTTACATATTATGAAAATTGAGTGAGTTATGAAGATTTAAATGACAGTCTGGGTAATTTTTCACCCACAAGCTCTGGCAAAGGTTAAACAAATTATATAAAAAATGTGGATGCATTTTGTCAGTTAAAGAAAAAAAAAAAAGGAAAGAAAAGAAAAAAAAAACAATAAAGCATGGCACAGGATCACTCAACTGAACTATGAGTGCATGCTTTCATGTATATTTCCCTGTCTGTTTCATCATTGTGCGATATCATGTGGTGTGTGTGTGTGTGTGTGTGTGTGTGTGTGTGTGTGTGTGTGTGTGTGTGTGTGTGTGTGTGTGTGTGTGTGTGTGAAAATTACTGAAAAAAAAAAACACATTAAAGCATAGCATTGGACCACTTAATTGAACTATGACTGCATGCTTTCATGTAAATTTCCCTGTCTGCTTCTTGTCATTGTGCAATATGTGGTGTGTGTGTGTGTGTGTGTGTGTGTGTGTGTGTGTGTGTGTGTGTTGTGAAATTACTGGGAAAAAAAATTAAAGCATGGCATAGGACCACTTATCTTAACTATGAGTGCATACTTTTATGTAATTTCCCTGTCTGTTTCTTCATCATTGTGTGATATCATGTGTGTGTGTGTGTGTGTGTGTGTGTGTGTGTGTGTGTGTGTGTGTGTGTGTGTGTGTGTTACTGCTCTCTGTCCATTCCTTATAATTTAATTTTAGTCTCTGTTGTTCTTTGTAAGCAAAAATGTATTGCATGTTCTTTGTAAACAAAAGGTACATCCTCTGCAACACATTATTTTGTCAACAGGGTGTGATTTAAGCATTGCCAATAACATGTTAAGTATTTCATCATTATTATTTTGAATGAACTTGTTGATTTAATCATTGTGAATGTAAAAGAACATAAATATACATTATAATGTTTTTTTTTTTTAAACAAAAGATAGAATTAAAGAAAGATTTAACTTTATTTTGGACTCTACCTTATTATCAACTACTCTGTTTTAGTGTTCATTCAGTATGTTTGTGCTGTTACAGCAATATATATAACTGTGGAGCATAACATACAATCACCAAAAAATATCAGAAATGTTACTGTCACAACAATGTAATGTCTTGGCAATGCAGTGCTACTGTAGTTGTATTCTAGCAATTTTACTTGAAAGTAATCACTAAGTGTTCAAAGCCTTGCTGTGTTTGCCAGTAAGGAGGGGAGGGGGGGGGAGGGGTGAGAAAGCAAATCCTTATCAGTTAAATTACAGAAATTTCAAATACACTAGGGGAAAAAAATTAGATTGCTAAAAACTAAACTTCGTTGAGTCTGATTGACTCGACAGTGACCCCCACCCCCCCCCCCAACCCCCACTACACCCTCCTTACTGTTCAACTTCAGACTCTGTTCCCTCTCTCTCTTTTATACCACCAACACACACGCTTTCCACATCGAGTATGACAGTAATGATCGGTGTTTCGATTGATGGTCATTATCAGAAGACAGTTCTTTCAAAATTCAAAGCCTCGGACCGTCTTGTACGTGCGGTTGTGGCTTCCAGTTTGAATATCTGTCTCAAACAGGTGTTTTTAACTACGATTTTTCTCTGTGTATCGTGTAATGGAATCAGTAACCAGTCCACAAATACATGAATTGACATAAGTGAAGCCCATTACTGATATCTATTTTCATTAGTTTGGCTTTAAAAAAAATATGATCGCTTCATTAATGTTCTGGCTTGTTATTATATGCGTTATCTACCAAGTGCGTCTTGCAATTCAACAACGATTAGCGCATTCGACTTGGTCATTGTTGGATCTCGGCTTCGTTCCGCCATTATTGAAATCTTGGACAAGAAGCAATCGTTTGCATTTGATACCTTCGCTTTGATTGGCTTGCGCTTTTCGAGCATTCAACCAATCCCTTAGCTCGATACACCAATGAATGCGGGAGAGAACGGCCTTTCTAGCGCATCGTTAATGTGTATGTTTTTTTTTCGCAAGTTTTTTAGCAACGACGTTGGAAAGACAACACTTGTAACAAGCCTCATAAAAACTTCGATTTTAATTCATTTAAACACATCGTATCAAAAAGAAAAAATAGACTGAAATAAAGCTTGAAACATGCTCTTGTATTCTGACCTATTTAAACGCCAATGAATGGAACGAACACATTTTATGTGTTGATTTTCGACACAGTGTAGTTCGAACGCTTGGCCAAATGGCGCCTGCGACACATCGGGATGTGTGACGCACTTCTTTTTCATGTGAACGGATGGGTGTATTTGGAATAAAACAATTATCGTACCGTCTATTGCAAACACAAATAAACAACAAAGAGTTCAAAAGGAAACTGTATTCTTTATTCTTCACAATTTTCATCTGATTCTAAAGGCGTTATTCATAGATACTGCCAATTAAAAACAAGCATATTTTTCACTCGGCTAAACTTTCCCGTACGTTGAAAGAAAGGCTGCGGGTACATACTTACAGCCAGTGCAGCCACATGGCTCGTTCCACTTACCCTGTACTCAGGGTAGACCGCTTACAGCCAGCGCAGCCACATGGCTCGTTCCACTTACCCTGTACTCAGGGTAGACCGCTTACAGCCAGCGCAGCCACATGGCTCATTCCACTTACCCTGTACTCAGGGTAGACCGCTTACAGCCAGCGCAGCCACATGGCTCGTTCGCTGCTACTCCCATGCACAGTACAAGTGCCCATTCCAGTGACCCTGTACACAGCCACACAACTTGTTCTTGTTACCCAGGCACAGGCACATTCAGGTTGGTGATTTGTCATGTTGAAGTCTCAGTACCAGCCGTTCACAAACAGCAGTCAGTATCAGGTTGCCATGGGGCAACTCACCGGAGGAGACACTGCATTGCAACCAAGCCATTGCTCTATATTCTATGGTGCATGTTCTGATCCAACATGTACAGGACTGGACATTACTAAGGCCGTTACTGTCTACAGTAACAGCTTCATTGCAGGGCCAGCTTGAGTGAGTGTTCCCATTCAGAAAGCATCATCAGGTTGTTCTGCAAAGTTCCCTTGAACTGCTAACTCAAAGATTTTGATATGACACACCATGAACACAGACGTTGAGGGGAAATCACAGCTGCCATCACTACATGACCAGTGTGGCAAGGACCATAGAGTTTGATATTTTTTCCTTTTTTTTTTTCTTGATGATGATCAATAAATGACGAAGAAGATGATGAAGTCATGCCGTAGTAGTGTGGTCTGACATGACAGGATTGTATTCTTCACTTTGTTTCACATTATATCCCTGCAACACCACGCACCACAGATAAGAGCTCTTAACCCTACAGGTACAGATATCTTAACCCTTTCGCTGCCTCAGACCAGAAATTTTTATGGGTCCCAAACATGCATTCTGTATGCAAAAGGGAGAGTATATAAGAGGAAATAGTATCTCCTGCCAGTTTTGGAGTTACACTGGAAAATGTGTACATACTGACAGACAGTACTACAGCAGTGATGTGCATTATGCACAGTCACTGCAGTCTTGCAGTGGAAGAACACATTTGCCATTTGGCAGTGGTGTTTATCCCACACGATATGATTACAAGGAATCCAAACAAACAAATCTGGATGCAGAATGGAAGCTTGATAGTCTTGTTTTAAAAAAAAGGCATTAGCTCAGTCGCATTGACTCCACAATTGAGCTCTTTGCTTCAAGACTTGATAAGCAGTTTGAGTCCTGTAGACCAGATCCAGGGGCACTTGCTGTGGATGTTTTTTTCCACTTTCTGGGAAGGCCATGATGGTGGTGATTGGTGCTGTTAGTGTGATCAGCCAAGTGCTGCTGAGGGTGAAACGGGACAAGGCTTTGGCAGTGATTGTGGTGGCCCAGTGGTCAACATGAGGGAGGTGGCTGGTGTTGATGAAGAGGCTAGTCCAGGACCCATTTCCATGTACATGGAACAGACGTCTCACCTAGCCAGGCCATCCCAGAAAGGAAACTTGGGTGAATGAGACAAACTTAGGACTGATGGCATGTCACAAATCAGGGCTGTGTGAAAGAACAGGGATAGTAGACCAAGCAACTGGCTCTTTTTTATTAGGTCGTGGAAACCAAATGTCCAAGCATCTTATAATTAGTACATAGAATAATGGAAGAAAGGTGCTAAAGAAAATGAATTAGATCAACCATCACCATGTGTTCTGGAAATGTCAAATCCTTTGCTCATTTACATGAGAAGGAAGCAAGGTATAATGCAGTAAATAGGGCAAGAAGTGCTGTATCAGCTCATTGAGCGTGATGACAAGACTGAACAAAGGCAGTCTTCCTGAGACAAGTACATTGGTGAAATGAGCTCTTGAGAAGTCACTCACTGTGAAAATGTCAAGGGATGTGGGAAAGTAGATGGTGTTAAGTTTAATGCTGTCTTTGCTGGTGCTTCAGAAGTATCATCTCCAAAACGTCCAGAGTAATATTGATATGCTGATTTTCAAATTTCCTCCAACAGTAGACATACACAATATCTTTTGAAGTATTTGTATTTGCTTTCTATTCAGCACAGAATTGTCTACACATTGCCATGTAGGAGAGAGAATGAAGGTGATTACAAAATATGCTGTTGTGAGTGCTTATGTATTTGTTTCTTTTGTGTGCTTTTATGCAGGGTGGTGAAGGGAAAACAACTTTTGCATTATGTGGGATGGAGATTGGCGCCTATCGAGATGCTGAGGAAAGAAAATCCAAGTTAGTCTTTCTTGTATGTGTGTGTGTGTGTGTTTGGTCTTTCTTGTATGTGTGTGTGTGTTTGGTCTTTCTTGTATGTGTGTGTTTGGTCTTTCTTGTATGTGTGCGTGTGTGTGTTTGGTCTTTCTTGTACGTGTGTGTGTGTGTTTGGTCTTTCTTGTATGGATTTGTGTGTCTGGCAATGGCGACTGTAATGATGAAGCCAAGTGCAAATTTTCTTGTTTTTTCCCCCATTAGCCAAGATGAAGTGTTTTCCTCCAGAGTAGTGAGGGCTGACTCAGACTGCTGCTTCTGAGAATTTGTGATGGAAACGGAACTTGAGAAATCCAGTCAAGGGCGTGTTTCCTTGCCGAGGAAAAGGAGAAAACTGAATTCAATTATTCATGATGCAAGAGTGTGAACTCACTAAGGGAAGGCTACTGCTATTGGCTTGTTGGTTAAAGGGAAGAGTTATCTCCCTGCTCACCATTTTTTTTTTTTAATATCTTTTTACAGGAATCCCGATGAATGACATTGCTCCACACCTGTGAGATAAGGCATTTGTTTGGATTCCTAGGTATAAAGAAAACTCTATCTTGTCAACCACAAAGTCTATGATTTGTTTCACACTGTGTCTATTTGCTTGAGGTGTTTTTTTTTTTTTGTCACTTTTGAGACTCATAGGAATAGCAATCATGTGATATGATACAGGTAGTAGGGATGCCTTCCCTTATGCAGAGAAATGGTATCAAAGAAGCAGCATGAAACTGATTCTGAATCAAAAGTCAGCAACAAGAAAGAAAGTCATGTTGGCCTGGTCACTGACAGTAGCTCTAAATACAAGAAAACAAAAATGTCGGCTGTTGCCACTCAACATGTTGAAGTTGCTGGGAAAAGAAAATTTCTGTGCTGAAGACGAGTACAAAGAAATATTGTTAACAAATATTTTCATTAGGGGTTGTGGGGGATTGAGGATTGTCGATGTCACATAGAACTGCAAAATCAATCCAAGACAGATTATTGAAAGTCAGTACCTCAGATAACATGTAGCTAGCTGCTGACTACCACCACTCAGTAGCTTTGTAGGTGGGCGGTTTTTTGTAGTGAGTGTTTGTTTTCTCCTCACACCTGGTGTTTGTTTGTTTTTCCTCACACCTGTCTTGGTGTTCTACATTTAGAATTAGTTTCTTATCTGTACAATTTTTTAACTGTGTGATAATGATATTCACAAAGTGTAATAAACTGAGTAATATAAGTTTGGACCATTTTTTTTTTTTTTTTTTTTTTTTAGAGATTTCACAGAACTCTGAGTGTTTGCCTACAGTTAGATATGACTGAAAGTAAACAATTTAGATATGACTGAAAGTAAACAATTTAGACATGACTGAAAGTAAACAATTTAGATATGACTGAAAGTAAACAATTTCCAAAATTTAAAGTCAATGGCTTAAACAGTTGTGAAAATATTCCATTTTTTGCGTTAGAGTTAGTACTCAACAAGACAGAGAGAATGGACAATATGGCACTTTTGGACATGTATGTCACAGAGAATAGATGCAGGCTTCATACTGTGTCATTGGCTGTGACATAGCTGTAGTACAAGGTACATGAAAAAGCAAAAACACAGCGTACAAGAGCTCTTTTTTTTGTTTGTTTCTTTTTTATGTTATCCCCAAAAGGGCCATCCTAACAAATTTTTCATACAGAAGTAGACAAGATACTGTACTTAGCACCTTACTGACACAAAACTGCACAAGACTGCAACCTGAAAGTTATTGTTCTCAAACAACAAAAATGAACAATATGCATGCAGTAAGCCCAATTTTTTTCACACATCTGCTGCATGCAATAAGGAAGATACAAGCAACGGAAAGAATGAAAAACTTACAGTTTTGAAAGAGTGTTTTTTTGCTATGAATTAGTAACACAAATTTTGCGATGGGCAATAATTATGTACCTCAGGTTCTGTTCAAGTTAAAAATGTTGTATAAACACATCAAAATGTTTGCCCTGATGTGAATAGTTCATCAGTGTACATTTAAGGCACCAGGAAACAGTATTAAAGGAGATTTTTGTATAAATATTTGAATACACAGGTAATTTCTGTCAAAGCTGTGCTGCTCCTACTTCCAAGCTCTACCCCACTTATATCTGCAGCAAACTTGAACAAACAAAATACAAGAGTATTGTAGGTATTTAGTTCAGCTGAAAGCTCGCAAGTTTTTCATATAGTTGTTGGCCTATTCAATCAGAAAAACAAATGAAATTTCAAAAGAGTGTACAACTCACAACAGGAAAATCATTGCAAGTGATGACACTGCATTTTAAGATCTGCTGAGCGCTACAGTTGTATCTCATGTCAAAATGCTTGCAGTAAAATAAAGGGTTCAACCATAGACATAGTAGACTCTTAAAATATCTGATCAGACGAGAGTTTGATAAACATTTCATTACTTGGTTACTTCCCCTAAGATGGAAAGTAGTACTACTAGTGGCACGCTACTAGTGCGCTTCATAAGTTCCTTTGTGGAAATGTTGTTCAGAGATTGATGCACAATTTGCATTCAGTCAACACATTGTAGCACCAGAGAAATGGTTGTCTGAACTGAATGTGTCCAGTTCATTAATTAATCCATTGGGGACCACACATCAGTGTTGAAAAATGATGCCCCATAGTCAATTCCAAGCCAAGTAGGGACCTTCTGAAAATCCCAAACTTTTGGGTAAATGAAGTCCCTTTCAGCCTTTTGTCTTAGACTTCACTGATGCTTGTAGTGGAGGAATATTTTTACTGGTCTAATAATAATCAGGTTCTACAGTTTAGGTAAGTCTCCCCAGATTTCTGACAAATAAGTTTGTTTTTTTTTTTGTGAAGTTCCTCAGCCACACCCCCATCTCCTTTAACTCCTGTTGAAGGAAACCAAGCTGAAGCAGTAGGCAGTTGGTAGGAACTGATACAAGATGGTAGGGAAACTGGCCGTCCACGACCACTGCCCGGCCCAGTCCCTTCAACATGCTCTTTCATCTTGAAGTAAAACCCATCTGTGCTGGAGAAACAAAGGACAGACAAAAACTTAATATCTTGTAAAAACATCCTAAAAAAAAAGTGACAGTTATAACTACTTTCACCAGAGCTGATCTGCTTTCGTCAAGAAAAGAATGCATAATTTTCAAGTGTGTTGTGTATGTCACGGTCAGTATCATTGAACAGATACATATTGCAGAAAACTGTGACAGTTATAACTACTTTCACCAGAGCTGATCTGCTTTCGTCAAGAAAAGAATGCATAATTTCAAGTGTGTTGTGTACGTCACGGTCAGTATCATTGAGCAGATATATATTGCAGAAAACTGTTTCAAATACTCACTCTATCAGTGGCCCATGTCTTGTGTTTATACAATTTTCATGTGTGCATTGGGTGCATATCTGTGAAATTGATATTGGCAATGCTTATGTGTGTGTGTGTGTGTGTGTGTGTGTGTGTGTGTGTGCAAGCGCATCCGTGTGTGTGTGAGAGAGAAAGAGATACAGTCTGTCACAGTGTATGTGCGTCTTAAATCTTATATGATATTCTACCTCGGATGCATGTTTTTAACCTTCACAGTAAAGCTAATTACCAAAGAAAACAGTGGATGTATTCTCTGTGCACGCGCGTGTGTGTGTATGCATGTATGTGTGTGTGTGTGTGTGTGTGTGTGTGTGTGTGTGTGTGTGTGTGTGTGTGTGTGGGTGCATGCATATGTTTGTGTGTGTTTAACGCTGTTTAACAATATGTTAATACAATGAAAAACAAATGAACTTCGTGTAATTGAAGGAGGTTGTATTCTGTTGCAGCATGAGGGGATGGAGGGGGTGGTGGAAGATGTACAATTTACAAATAATCAGAGAACAAACTCATTATTCCCCCATCGTAAGACAAGAAAAAAAAAACTGTAGTGCATGAAAAAGATGCACACTTTAAGCCTAATATTGGTTAAATCCTAGATCTGTAATGTTAACAAATACTTTGAACCACTGTGAAGTGTAGACTCTCGACACAGTTTGGCTCAGCAATTGATGACAAGGTTTCTGATATCATAGTTAATATCCAACGTGATATCATAGTTAATATGCAACAAAGATAATTTGTCTTGCACATGTTAACATAGAAATCAACTTGCTGTACAAAAACAAACTTACATCCATATTTTGTGTGATATCTTATTAAACATTACATGGCCTGTTCAGGGCTTTGAGTTTGTCACACTGTACGGACTGTTGTCAAAGTTGAGTCTACAATTCACACAGGTCTTCCTTTTTTCCCCAAGAAAATTGCAAGCAAAATGTGACTTATTCATAGATAAATCAATTTTAAGGCACAATTAACCAAGGTATGGGGACTCCATATGCAAATTAAGAGCAAAACATCAGCTGTTGTATTTTTTAGAAAATGAAATGAGCTTTTTCATGGTATAAAGGCCATTTAGATATTTTAAGCGGTTTTTTTTTTCTTGCGATTTAAAAGTAAGACTAATTTTTCAACCCGTACTGTCTCTTAAAATCGGAAACGGACTTATTCAAACTTGATACCTTTTTGTAGCCCTGGCTTTTTCCTACAAGAAAAACTAACCTTTAGATAAATACATTGCAACTTACAGCGCGCCCCAGTGAATTTTCAGAGATGAACCCCTCTTTGGAGCAGCAAGCCACGGCGGTTTGGCAGGCTCTTCAATCAACGTTCAGCCGGTATTGCTCACTAACTTTCAAAAGTTGTAATTTCTTATTACTCTATAAAATGACATAACGAAAGCACAGACTGACTCAGAAAGGTGTTTCTTTGTTATGTTTCAAACATTGCAACAATCAAGGGGAAAAGTATGATATGAGGTATGGAAAATGGCCGATTTTCATGTCGCTGTTGCTGCTAACCCAGCCAGTTGCAACCAGCGGTCCTGCCTAGTAGTATTGACAAATATGAATCAGATGCCTTGTTACTTGGCTTCATTTTCTGTTTCTTTTTTTTTTTTTCTTCTTTTGGTAATGATAGGCGTTTGTATACATTCAAACAAACAGAGTTTGTCAGTTAATTATGAATCCTTGGTTAGTAATAAATGGTTGGTTGGTAATCATGAATACTTGGTTTGTACAAGGAAGAAAACGACATGAGGAATTCACTTGTGGCAATGCCGCTGCTGCCTTCATGCTTCTGAAAAGGTCTATTATACTACTGAAAATAAGGTTTCTACTACTAAGGGGGTACTCTGGTGCCGAGCAGATGTGGTGATTGTTGTAGGGATGCTGTGACAGACATTGTACTCAGGGCACCTGCAGGGGGCTGTTGCTGTCCATTACAGCACTTAGCTGGTCACAGGGAGAAGCTTTGAGAGTACGCATTGTTTCTATGAGAATCATCACCTGTGCTTAGAATGCCCACATCATTCACCAAATAGTGACGCACAGTTCATGTTCTTTGTTTTGCGCTGCGGGCATACATGTTCAGAAATTTCTTCGTAATTCTCACATTTTTGTGGGTTTTACCCTCCACTCTTACAGATACTGGTATTTTGGACCTCTGAAATCTCGCTGGACGTACATCCGTACAGCAATGAAAACATGGCCCCCCACTGTGAAGTCAAAGATCACATATGTGGAAGCAACACCAGAAAACATGAAGCATGTAGAGAATGAAGATGAGGACCTGTCCAAGAAGAGAACATGGAGCTTCTGGAATTTTCTTGCTTGGGAGAAGCGGAGAAACCCAAGAAGGTAACATTGAGGATTTTTTGTGTGTGTAAAAAATTCATATTTCTGACAATGGGAGCTCAGTTCTGCGGAATTTCTGTTGATATTTGCACTTCTTTACTCAATCCCATACAAAGAAATGTCATATGCAATGGCAACAAGCCAAAAATGATGTGAGAGTGTACAGGTATCAGGGGTTAAAATGGTATGCAGTGCCAATTTCCACCATTCAGTAAAACTTTAATGAAAAAGATTATCAATATCCACACAAGGAAAATAGAAAAGGGGGAAAAATCTGCCAAATGTTCATATTGTTTTGCTTGATTACTCAGAAATCCTGGAAGTAGAAAACACCGGTTGGGGAAGCAGCAGCTGATTATAACGAGGAGAGAATTTCAGTGATTCCAAACTGAAAGAGCATTGTTAATGGAGATGTGTGGAAGCAGTCATGAAGGAGGAAAAGTTTGGGAGGGAATGTGAAAAAGGTGATAATCATGGAAGATGCAGTGTGTGTGTTGTGCTAGCGGGTCACAAATCATGGGAACAAGAGTTGCATGGCTATGGAGAGCCAAGAGAAAATGGACCGCCACCAGAAGGTGAACAGAAACAGCATTAGAAGAAAAGAGTTCCATTGACAGTACAGGATTTAATGATTTTGTTCATTTACCATGAGAAAAGCCAGGCTCAGTGTGTGACTGAGAGGGGGGGGGGAGAGAGAGAGAGAGAGTGTGTGTGCGTGTGTGTGTGTGTGTGTGTGTGTGTGTGTGAGGGAGAGTGTGTAGTGTGTGTGTTTGTGCAAATTCTTGTGCTCTCTCTGTCTCTTTCTGTAGCTGTCAAAATTATTTCCAGCTTGTAATGCTTTGATTTTGACAGAAACGAAGAAGGAAGAAGATTACACAGCAAGAGCTGAGGAAGAGGTGGAAGAAAAGCGAGTGAGCAGGGAAGTGTCAACAGTTGAGCTAGCCATCATGTCCCCCAACATGACATCTACACAGGTCAGTACAGTTGTTGGTTTTGTCACTCTGCTCAGGAAAAATGCACACAAATTAATCAACCAGTCTTCACATCTTTACAAGTGAAATGAAAGAAAAAGGAAGTAAAACTTGACAATAATTGATTGAATTCATCTCCAGCTGGACTCTGTGTATGCATGTATGTGCTCAAATTATGGTTATATGCTTACTCTTGTTTGTGAATTTTTCTGGCTTTAACATTTATGTGATTATCAGACTATTTTACATATCTTCTTATGTCATCCAGTTTGATCACTTCTTGCACAGCTCATAGCACCTTGGTTCTGCCTCACATGGAATTATTGCTGTGAGACAGCTGTGGAGCCACAGGCCGGAGTAGATCCCAGTCTTCTGCCATGCCACTGCTGAATCATTGGGATGGTTTTCTCACGTGTTTTCTCACGCAGCATGCTCATGGCTACCAACAAAGTCACTTACTGATACAGAGTTCCACACTTTGGGAATACTTGGGAAGGTTTGGGAAAAATGGATGGTCCTTTTCCCAGTTGTGAGAGTTTGGGAAAAATGGCATTTGGTGTCTTTGGGTAGGGAAATTTTGGGAAAATTGAACAAGTGTCTTCAAAAACTCAAACAAGCATC
Organism: Conus betulinus; assembly: GCA_016801955.1. NCBI lineage: Eukaryota > Metazoa > Mollusca > Gastropoda > Neogastropoda > Conidae > Conus > Conus betulinus. Next base: position 62,132 of record JADBJO010008045.1, on the reverse strand, counting down.
TTCAAAACCAAAGAGATAGAAAACCAAACAACAAAGGCACAAATAAATAAATTTTGATTGTCCAAAAACCGCTTACATCACAACTGACAGTTTGCTCTATTTATGGGGTGTAACCATATGTTGTCAAGAGTTACTGTTCTTGCCAAGAAGATCGCCATTGATCGACATTTGCACGCATTCTAGCTTTCTGTTCTTCATGTAACATGATTGGGAAAACGGGTCCTGGGGTTGGGAAAGGTTGGGAATTTTGTTTCTCCAAGTCTGTATGAACTCTGTGATAACAGTCACTGCATAGTCATGATTCTGAGTGAGTTTTTCTCCCCTCTGTTAGCCCTCTTTTTGACTCAAAGTGAACACTGATTTCATTTCTGAGGAAAGCCCCTTTATTCTGCAGAAACAGAAGACATCTATGTGTACTTTACCACAGGTAAGGAAAGAGGCTGAAAATTGTAGAGGAGAGCAGAGCGATAAGGGCTGTAAGATCTGAACGTTTTTTTTTTTTTTCTCTTTTAAGTCTGAATTTCTTAGATGCTTACTTCCATGTTCCTTTTCACCTGACCTCTCACAAGTTCCTTCGTTTTGCTGTTCTGGGGAAGATGTTTTGCTTCAAGCCTCCCCTTTAGCCTTTTTCTCAGTCTGTGGGTTTTCACAAAGATTATGGACACAGTTGGAGCTCATGTATTTCGCAGCACTGTTTGAGTGTTTCAATCTTTTCCAATTACTTGGATGACCTGTAACAGAAACATAAGGACCTTTTGAATTGGTTGGGGGATTTGGCCGTTTTAGAGCAGGTTCTCACCTCTCTTGGATTTATAGTCAGTCTTGAAACCAGAATTCCCTCATAGTGATTCATTCACCTAGGGATGCATTTTCTTATGGACATCAGTTTGGTGTGTCTTCTGGAACCCAGAGCAGAGAAGATTCGGTCATTTGCTGTGTCTTTTGTTCAGTCTCTTTCTACCACCCCTCAACATTCAGAACAGAATCAGTCTTGCCTCTGTGGCCATGGAGGTCATTCCTTCGGGCGGCCTACATCTGGCATTTTGTGTCCCCTGCATGGGCACTGAGTGCCGTTTGATCACAAGCCATGGGGTCTCTGGGTGTTCCGTTTGCTCTGGGTCTGCCTTTGTCTTGGCTGCCCAGTTCTGGCTGGATCTAGGTTGGCTGACATCTGGTGCCCCCACCCCCCCATTACTTTCTCCATCATATCACACAATTTGCATTGGTGCAAATAAGACAGGCTGGGGTGTGCATCTCTTTCCATTAGTCCAGCGGTCATAGCTGGAATCTGGAGATTTCAGATCACAACAAATATTCTCAAGATGTGTGAGCTGTGTTGCTTGCCATCCACAACTGGTCACAGATTGTGAAAAACTCATCCATCATGGTCTGCTCAGACAACTCAGTGGCCTGCTTGAGAATCAGGGAAACACTCAATCTAAGCCCCTGACCGATCCGGCAATCTCTGTCCTGTTTTCCCATTCCTTGGATATCTTTGCTCTGTTAAGGCACATCCCTGCCATGCGAGATCTACTGGCAGATTTTCTGTCCAGGAAGGGACAGGTCCTGTCTTCAGAATGGATGCACAACATGGTCTTTCATACAGTTTGCCAGTCATTGGGGACTCTTTTTACAGACATGTTTGCTACCAGGTAGAACAATGAATCAGTCTCCAGTTTTTGTCTGCCCAGACTGAACGGCCTTTTTTGTGGATGCTCCGGCTATCTCTTGGGCGGTGATGTTTGCATACGCATTTCCCCCCTCCCCACTCATCACGACTGTTCTGAAGAAGGTATCAAGGGAAAAGTTCCTGGTGTTCCTGATTTGCGCTCTCAAATGGTCAAAAAACTGGAACAATCTATTGAGCTCTCTTTTGGTGGAGGTTCCTGTGGCTTTCCAAAGGGGAAACATTTACCCCTACAACCCAAAATGAGGAAGTGGCATGCTGATATGACGTCCCTCTGTCTCCATGCCAGTCTTATATCAGGAGATACCTCTCTGAGCAGAGACAATTCCTCCCTTCTTGAGTGGAGATGATCTTCGCAGAGCAACACCTAGCACTTTGAAGTCATACAACAATGACTGAAGAACTTTGCTAAGTGGTGCACCCAGGCTGATGTCTCCCTGGCTCACACGGAAGTGGAAGATGTTGCTCACTTCTTGGAGGACTTGCAGGTGTCAGGTGGAAAGGTGAGAACCTTGAAAGGATTTACATCAGCGATTGCTCAGACCTTCAAACTCATGGACAGAAACATTGATATAAGCCATGAATCTTTCTTAAAACTGAACTGATCTCTCACTCCATGCTAGGATCCCCAAGACTAACTGACATAACCTTTCCTCCTCTGGCCCCCTTCAAAGTCCTATCCCATTTTACATCCAGCCCTCGGGGTAAGAAAAAAAAAGGCAGCACTTAGCACTTTCTGTCATGCCATATCCCAACGTCTGCTGGACCCAGAAGTTGCACACTTGTTGCTGATGGAGAAACTTATGAAACGTGGTCACAGTGCCGTCCATCGAAGGGATGATCCAGGACAGCGTTGTGTGTGTTGTGCAGTGTGGAACAACACAAAAGGGTGCAGATCCAACATTCCCACAATAGTTTGACCTATGACCCAAGTTCCAGATATTATTTAGTCTTGTCATGGTGGGTAGAGCCAGGCTTAATCTTGCTTTGATATCCTTTTCTTAACCTCTATCCTTGCTCAGATTGGACCCAGAGTACTCTCCTCACAGCTCTCAGACTGTGTGATCTGGCTTGGCAGGGGCATGTCTGTTTTCAACTCTAGTGCCCACTCTCCTCTCCAAACAGAGCACAGTGCACCCCCGCCCCCCTCCCCACCAGTTCCCCCAACCCTCTCCCATCCCTCTATCATTGTCCGCACTCCTATGCTTCCTTGCTAAATTCTCTGCTGTGAGCCACACGCTGCCTTGGCACTGAGAGAATGTGTACAGACCTCAGCAGAGCAGAAAGTGGCTTCACAGAAACTAGGCCACTGACTATGTGTACCACTGCTGCTACTTCTGCTTGGACAAACAAGGCTCAGAACAGAGAGAGAGAGAGAGAGAGAGAGAGAGAGAGAGAGAGAGAAAAAACACTCATATGTGCGAACAGAGAGAGAGAGAAAAAACACACACACACACACACACACACACACACACACACACACACACACACACACACACACGTAACAGTGAGAGACAGACAGACACAGACAAAGAGAGAGAGCAAAACATTCACACACACACACACACACACACACACACACACACACACACACACACACACACACGCACACAGCAAAACACAGAGAGAGAGGGAGAATAAAATAGAAAGAGAGAGAGATTCCTTACAGTAGTACATGTTGAATTCTTGCGGCCACTGGTTGCTGTCCTCACAATCTTGTCAAACCGGTTCACCAGACACAGATGCAAAACACCCAACTAGCAAACACAATTTGCTTTGCATGTTGTGCGCATTTTTTTCTGCTGTGATTGTAACATTCTTAATTTTACATAAGCACGAACAGATTTTGGTTTGCATGTTTCATGCTTTTATATGCTGTGCTTGTAACATGCGTAGTCGTTGCACACACACACACGCACGCATGTGCGCACATGCCAATCATTCATGGTGCATGACATGGGGTATGCAGAAAGAGAGAGAGAATCAAAACAAAGCAAGAGGGAGGGTGAAGGGGGGAAGTGGGGGGGGGGGGGGCAAGAGAAAAAAGAGAGGGTAGGGGAGAGAGAGAGAAAATGCAAAACAGGACACCAAGAGGGGGAGAGAGAGAGATTTTATACTCACGATCACTGCTTGTAGTCCATCATAGTGTGACATAGGATGTATTTATGGTTGTCATGACTCGGTACATATTTGTCAGGACTGTCCCATTAAAAGGAGGCAGCTTGTACTGTTGCATTTCTTCTTTATGCAGACAACGAAGGCTCACAGACTGACTTTTTTAATCACTTTCCTTTGAATTGATTTGGAAATTGTCATGTTGGTTGCCAGCCAGTAAATACTCCTGGAGGAACGCGGAAAGGGTAGGGGGAGGCTATTAAAACCTAAGTTATGAGAGGGAGAGAGAGAGAGACAGAGGTACTCTAGACACCAATAATGGCAATGTACACTTTCATGCACATTCATTAACTGATCTGAAGTGCTCTGAGGATGTCTTTTTCTCTCATCGAAGAGCACTATATAAGCTCGATTTATTTTTATATTATTATTATTATTATTATTATTATTATTATTATCTAAAAACACACAATGCAGTACATACAGTAACAATTATTGATGCGCAACTCTGCCTCTCTCTGTCTCTCTCTCTACTTCTCATACACACACACACATGTACGCACACATACACAGGCACATGCACGCATGTGCGCGCACACACACACGCACAACACACACACACGTGTGCGCGCACGCACACACACACACACACACACACACACACACACACACACACACACACACACACACACACACACACACACACACACTGCAGATGTGGAAAACAAATCGATCAGTTAGTAAGTGAAAACACAGGGGTGGGGGATGAAGGGGTAAGGAACTTAATACGGTGAAAAGCCACCAAGTTTTAAAGTGAAGAAAACACTGGGGAAAAAAATTGATGACAAATTTCAGTTAGCATGCGGAGAGAAAGAGAGAGAGAGAGAGAAAGAGCACAAAACCTGTTGTCTGCTTTGTAGGGAACACAGTACATGTTAATAATACACACAAAGTGATGTAGATACTGTGCGGCTTACTGAGATAGCACCACTTTAGCCAGCCTATGTATAGCCTTCAAACGGCTTGTTGCTGAAATATGACTGATATTTGATGCTTTAACCTAAAAGCTTTCCTGTCAACAACTTGTTAGACGGGAACATACATTGAACAGACCAAAATTTAAGTATTAATATTGCCAACAATACCCCCAAATGCTAGATTTTAAGTCATTCCAGAGAAGCGCTGGTTTTTCAGTTCTCACTGACGGTGATGGCACTCTGAAGATTTGGACGAAAGTGACATCGTGTCTGCTTTTTTTTACGGAGCTATGACTAAATGAAAACCACAAACAAGCAAAGACAATGAACAGAAGTATCCAAAACACTGAAATTCGCTCTTCATCACAAATTCAGCAGAGAGAACGCCAAACTTGCAATGGCAGGTAGCATCTTCCCTTCTGTGCCTGACTGTGGGGCTTGCATGTACGCGCACTTGCAGGGATAGGTCTGGAGTGAGGCTCTGTCGCATGCCCTTTATTAAGCCACAAGCCTGTGGAATCTCCAGCCCTTTCCGAGGGAAGGGGAGATGTGGGGATCTCCACTGCCATGACCACAGTATTTGATAGGAACTCTGATAATGTCCAAAGTGATTGCCAGAAAGCTATATGATATGTATGGCTACATATGCAGTTTTGCCTGTGCGCTGAACAATGAAGGTAGCTGCTGAATTGAGATGACCGTTCACTGTGAATTGCTGGGGGTGCTGTGTGCAGGAGCCTGTGCTGCCAGGGATCCACTTTGAACTGGGGCCTGCCCAGCCCACAAAGACAGAACTCATCTATGAAGGGTAAGGCAGTGAGAGAAGCTGAAAGGCAAATCTGTTCTTCATGTACCTTTCTCTTCAGTGATTAACGACATTAGATACGAAAAGAGAAATGGAGATGTATGCGGAGAGATAAGGAGAGAATTAGATCTGAGGTGTTTTTCAATACTTCTGTAGTCATGCCTGCAGCCTCCCGATAGCAGTATATCAAACACCAGTTACTTTCAGTGAGAAATTTGTGAACAGTTTCAAATGTAATGTAATGTAATGTAAAAGGATATTTATAGAGCGCTTTACCTTGCGAGAGCCCAAAGGGCAATTATTACAGAAACATGATAAAATTCTAATTCTAACTCAAAGCTAACACACATACACACACACACACACGCACACACAGAGACACACCACACACACACACGCACACGCACACACACACACACACACACACACACACACACACACACACGAGCGCGTCAAAACAAGCAGACTCGCGCACCACAGAGATAATCATATGTTAATACATATCTGCATTTCGTGATTACTTTCTAAATGAGTTTGAACATATCTGTAGTTTGGAAAATTAGAATAGTATTTTCTCAGAATTGATTGAAACAAGGACATGACACCAATTAATGCACAGCTGTTTCCATCCTGTATCTACTACCACATCATGGATCATCGGTCAGACTGATTGAACATGTCATTTTTTACATCACTTATTTCAAGGCAAAGGCAGGAGTGAATGATTTGTCAAATTCTGTCACCCAGATGAAAACAGAGTGGTACAACAGGAACATAACCAGATAAATGATGGTTGATTGCTTTGAAGGATGATGGGTTGGTTGTAACGTGTAACGTGAAGCTGGAGAGAGTTTTATAAGGATGTAACAGAATGAATAAAAGATTTCTGATATATTTCAGTGTATTGTGCACTCCAGAGTTGTCTGCCTGTGGCACTGGTTCCTGTTTCTGTCATGGCCAGGCAGAAGATCAGATAAACATTATCATTATGGTCACATGCATTTTATCATTTCGTAATAATATACAACCTTTGGTCTTTTGCCTCTTCCCAGGTTCTTTGTGTAGTTTTTGGTAACTTGTTCCAATATCATGCTTCGGATTGTATTTCAGTATGGTTATTCCATGCTACATCTGCAGTATCAGAATGAGGTAATACCAAAGACTTTCATATAGTTTCTAGGGGGCTCTCCTGCTAATTCTACACTTATAACTCTTCATACAGGACAGCAGCATAGTAACTTTGTTAGTATACTGTTAACATGTTCATCCCACAGGCAATTAGTTTGAAGCACAGACGTTTGTTTTGACCTTTCCTGTTTTCACCCACTGTGTCTAGCTGTTCATTGTGTAGTCATTCATGTATTCCACATTGCTGTGTATCAGTTTCATCATAGTGAATCATGGTTTGTATTTCATGTTGAAATTTAAAAGACAAACCACAATACATTAATGCGCACCATATTTATTTGGACATGAATGATTAAAACATTCCAAGTTGGTGCAAGTGGTAGACCTGTCAAGAATATGCTAGTTGTTTGTAAAGATGATTTTGTCAGTAATCATCGTAAGAGTGAATTGTGTTATAGCGGTAAAAATAAGTTTATTGATGTTTTGTTTTTAATAATGATGGGACCCGTTGTTATGATTACAGCTGGGAACGAATAAAGAGGACGTTTCCAAAGTATGGCAGTGACAACAACCAGCACTTGCTTCTCAAAGACGTCAGCATTCACTTGGAATTGCCACCACAGCAGGAAGGGGTGGGTCTGCACTCATGCTCTGTGCATGACTCTGAGAGATGAATGCTCTGAAAGAGAGTGTATCACGCTGGCAGCTTCGCATGTCTCTAACCTTGTGAATTTCATTTTGCACATCCACAGTGGAGCATGCATCGCAGATGCGTACACTTAGAACCCCATATTTCTAAAGCACACCTCACACACATGTTGTTATGTTCTGATGGTCTTTTGTTATGTTTTTCCATTTATAATTAGTTTTGATGTGAGAGACTGGCTTTCTCTGTCTTCCAGAATGTGATGAAGTCAACATGAACAAAAAGAGAATTTGCCATTGAAAATGTTACACTTGTCACGATACTTTCAGCATTGAGTATACAAACAGTGATAATGAAAAATACTCCAACAACAAATTTTAATTAAGGAGCGCATGTCCTGACATTTTCTTAAAAAATCCTCATGCATGTGTGTGTGGGTGCTTGCATGCATATGTAGAGTGTTTGTATGCATATGTGGAGTGCTTGCATGCATATGCGTGCATGCAAGATAACATGAAGACTGTTTGCTGGACACTTTCAAAGATTTCAAGAGTGCTGCAAGGGTCTACATGTAAGATTGGTCTCCTTTTGAGGTTTTTATCCTCAAGACTTGTGATACGCCACCCAAAAAAAGTATTTTTTACAAAGACTCGCTCTGTTTAACAAGTGCCATTCAGCATGATGAATACCTTATCCAATCAAGAAACCACTGATTTTCTTGGGGAGAGAAGGGAACTAAATCTACATCTTCTATCTTTTCTCTTTCCAGATTGATTTACCTTGAGACACACATGCTGCTTCCAACTTGTGAGCTTATGAATCTCGATTTTATAGGAGAACAGTGTTGCCCTTGTGTAAGCTCAGTCCATCAACACATGGTTGTTTGTTTTTTTTTAAACAAGCACCTGGTCAGGTGCACATGAATGCATATGTGGAGTGCTTGCATGCGTATGTGGAGTGCTTGTATGCGTATGTGGAGTGTTTGCATGCTTATGTGGGATGCTTGCATGCATATGTGGAGTGCTTGCATGCATATGTGGAGTGCTTGCATGCATATGCATGCATGCAAGATAACATAAAGACTATTTGGGCATCGATCTCAGTTCAAATCAAGCATGGTGGGCACTTATTCTGTGCATAAAAATAATAAGTAAAGGGAGAGTATTTTGAAGCTTTAACTTCTTACATCATTTGCTGTCTTGATTTAATGAATTTCACGTTATTCGTTAAGTTTTTCTTTTTTTTTTCTCCCATCACCATAAGCCAGTAAAGTCACTTAGCAAATAAATCTAAAACCATAAATGCAGAAGCCATATAAATGTACATAGTTGCAAAATTATGTGTATAACACAGTCAAGTTTTATATGCATTTTATCACAAATATGAAAAACGACTTGTCAGAAAAGTATCATCAGTGAAGTAATGAAGGCTTTGTGTAGCCCCTAATAGCCAGGAAAATGAGTCACCAGATGATTAAAAGATGGGAAAAAAATGTGTAGAATAGTTATATTTCTGTTGCTGTGTGCCCTTTTAGTGTGCCAATAAAGTGTTGTAAAAGTAATGCAGCTTGAACTTTTTAACTAAACAGCCAAAACATGCCAGGCTGGGATGTCGTATAGCCAGTGGCTAAGTCCAGTTTCCGTTGATCCACACTGAACATGTTTGTCCCAATGTGGTGAGCTTCATACAAAATATACATAGTTCACAACAAATGTACTCCTATCCTAAGGCTCTTTCCTTCCAATCTTGGCCTGTTCTGATGTATATCCACTAGAACTGGAAAAGAAATGAGATTAAAACCTCAAAGAATGCTCATTTATAGGGGTGTGGTACATATGTAACTGGCATGGGCGGAGAGAGATTTCGAGCCATGCCATTGCCTCATTCTGGGCTGAGATAGTACGTCCGGCCTCTTGGGAAGAGGAATAGGAATCTACATCTGTAAATGGACCAGAAAGTGTATCCTAGTCTTGGACTTCTTGTTGCAAATGAAAATCAGTGGACATTTCTGCTTGAACAACTTATTCAAAGTTGCTGGTGTCATGTGGTGTAGTACTGGGGACACAAACACTTGCAGTTTACAATTTCATCTGATGGCAGAAAGGTCTGTAAATAGACTGCCCAGAATTTGGCAGGTAGATCTGAACACTGAGCGGTTCAGATCCATATTGCCAGTAGAACATGGTTCTCTCTAGTAAGAGGTAGTCGGGATGTGCAGTTTCCCCAGGATGAGCCTTGCCAGAAGTGCTATCCCCAAAGACCGACATAACAGAAGGAGAGAGATGGCTCACTCATACAGAGTCCTGGAATGCAGCCCTCCTTGATTCTTTATAGAGGCTACCACTAATTTGTGACCAGGTCCTTAAAGCCTGAAACACTGCCTTTATTCCCAGGATATTGATGTGATCTGATGCCATTCATCGAAGACCATTCCCTGCAGACCTCCAGATACTGAGGGGAAAAATTTGTGTCACATTCAGACTTGTGGCACCTGCACAAATCTGATTGAGACAACTGGTGAAGAAACAGGGCCCCCCAGACAACAGCCAATGCAGATTCATTCATGGTTGAAAGAAGACTCTGTGAACTTTGGGAAAAGTGGAAAAAAACAGTCTCCTGTTTCCATGGTGAATTTTTTTTTTCTCTGGAGGGGGGGAGAGGGGGGGGGGGGGGGGGGGGGGGGGGGCAGATATGGAGTTATATGCCTCAGGTCTATCAAGTGCATCACTTTCCTTGAGGAGCTTGGGGGACTGAGAGAAAAATAAAAACTTCATCAGGATTTGAATCCTTAAAAAAAACTTGACATTATGCGGAATTCCTGAGCTGCAAGAAGATGGGAAAAGAGGAGGGGAGGGGATGGAATCAAAGTACAAAAGGGGTAGGGTCAAGAGATGATTTGGAATTGGGAGCAGGCAAATAATCACAAATATAAAGATCTTTCTTGACAAATTAATCTCCAGAATGATCGACATGTTCATCCACATCCTGATTCACACTGAAAAGTCTGCTCTTTCTGATGTTATCCTGTCCTCCAGCAGCCAAGGAAGCAAGGGTGTGCATTTGTTGGTGCCTCCTCCTCTGGAATTCTTCCTGGTGAGAATCTGCCATGTACAGAGCCTTGCAGGGAGCACAACAACAATATCCCTGATGAGCCACAAAACCTTGCCACCCCAATTCACTTTTAAGGTGTTCAGGGGATGGAAGTGACAAGTGGGAAGGGGAGAGAGAACCATTTTCCATACATTTGGGTACCAGTTAGCATTTGGTGAGGCTAGGAGTATTGGCCAATTTACCAGTCAAAACTGATGGACCAATAGGAAGCGGACATGGTTCAGAGGAAAATAATGCTGTGCCTAATCAAGCTAGGGCAACCACTTTTGCTCCCTAACTGGGAATGGAAGTGAGGTTAGCTCCCAGTTCTGCCTGTTTTTGTGTTGTGGATCCTGATAATATGGCCATGTTCCATGTCTAGTGGGGGATAAGGCATTTGTTTGGAAAAGTAAATATAGTGCAAAACTATCTTTAGAAGTAAAGTTCCATTTTTCTTCTCTTTTTTTATTTCTTTGTTTCTTCCTTTCAGATGTCAGTCTTACGACTAATGTGTCTGTATGGTTTCAGGTCCCTCCAGTGTGGTACAACATTGATGGCGAATCCTTTGAAGCCATCCCTGTGACCGTCTCTCTCCTGCAAAAGAGACTCAGCTTTTCTTCCGGTGTTTGAGCCTGCCATGGGGAACAGCTGATGACTGTTTAATGTAGACAGGGGAAGGGCTTTGGGGAAAGAGGATGCCAGTGGCCTGGAAAGGATGGAAAGAAAGGAGAGCAGAAGTCCATGGTCTGAGAGTTAAATTCAGAGACAGAGAGCGAAGCAGAATTGATGTCTGACCACCAACAGCAGAGGCAGAGAGTGAAGCAGAATTGATGTCTGACCACCAACAGCAGAGACAGAGAGCGAAGCAGAATTGATGTCTGACCACCAACAGCAGAGGCAGAGAGTGAAGCAGAATTGATGTCTGACCACCACAGCAGAGGCAGAGAGCGAAGCAGAATTGATGTCTGACCACCAACAGCACCTGTTCAGTCTCACCAGTGTCGCCATACAACTAAAACACTTATAATACAAAATGTTTCAAACAAATATTATTCATATGGTTCAAGTGCTGTCCCATACTCATAGTTTTTATACAAAAAAACCCCACAAGGGAACTGAAAGCTTTGATTACGTTGAAAGTGGATCATATGACCTTCAGCAGCATGTTACATCATTGCTGAATTCTTATGCCGTTTTGTTTCAGGGCATTTGATGAATGAGTGATTTTGAACTTGTGAGAAATTGAATGTGTAGTGTGTGTGTGTGTGTGTGTGTGTGTGTGTGTGTGTGTGTGTGTGTGATACTTCCAGGAATGTTATGGCTGATCTTAAACATTAGGATCAATATATGTTTTCGAAAAAATGATTCAATATAATGTGAGTATCCACTCAGTGGTACAAGGTATGTATGATTTCACATTGTGTGACCACTGTTGATATGAAATAAAAGATCAAGTGGACTCTCGCAACTGAATTATTTGGAATATATGAAATAAGTGTGCAGTTAAGCTATTGTGACTGAATCGTAAGCAGTGTATGAATTACAAGTTAGATGGACAATCATTTTACTTTTATCACTGTTTGCAGGGGGCAGATTGATGGTTACTCCCCCCTCCCATACACAGACACAACACACACACGCACGCAAGCAAGCACACACACGCATACCTGCCCTGCCCCCATCCCCCATCCATCCCCCCCCCCCCCCCCCCCCCCCCCAAGGTGAAGTAATTGTATGGGTAGTGTGATGCGCATTGATGAGCTCAAATACAAGCAAACACATGGGCAAAGTACAAACAAACCCAAGATGGGTTTCATCCTTCTGCAGATTCAGCAGCAACTCTGTATGCTGACAGCTGCTCTGACTGAGAAACAGCATGGCTCCACAGTTTACAACTGCTATGAGAAGAGCTCCATGTGTCCACCGATATCTTGACGATATCATGATGCAAAGAGTGCCACATGAACAGAACATCAGTCAACTGCACCCAGAGAACAACAGCGCCACAACACTGCATTAACTGAACAGCCAGGGAGTCCCAGATGTTGATGATTTCTGATGACTCTCATATGATTAGTATATTGACTGTTACAACATCTGCACATGCATTGTTTGACAACAATGAACAAGAGAATCATTTTGAACTTTCAGATATTGGCTAAAGCAATGTCCAAACAGTGGAAGAAGGGAAACTATGTTGTTTCATTCTTCTAATCGAGAAGAGCTGTGTGTGACTTCTGTACAGTCTCCAGTTAGTAAAATTTGTGCTATCAAATGTCAGTCTCTAGTTCCAAAAGAGTTTAGAGGTTAACAACCCCACTGATTAATGACCAATCTTGACGAATACAGTAATCAACTACATCTGATTCCCACCAGAAAAACAGCTTACTGATCCAAACTAAATCAGGCATCATCCTTCTTATAGAGCATGAAAGTGTATAGAACAGTTTTTTTTTTCTGAAATTTACATCAAAGGCGAATATGAAAGACTAGCCACGCTAGATGTTGGTCTAAATGTTAAAAGCACTCCACATTTCTTGTACCAAGTGAGATGGGCCAACTTCAACATGATTTTTTTTCGCCCATGCACACAGTAACAGGACAGTCATGTTATGCAGTTAAGCAAAACAAAAAATTCCCAGGCTGCTCGGTGAGGCAGAGAATGCCCAGGCCCATTTAAGGAAGATGGAAGAGGGAGCAGTTTCATTCCCCCGTGTCGGATCCTCAAAGAACACAAGAACATTTGATCATCTGTGACCACAGTTTTAGTCTCAATGTGAAAATTGAATGGAGTTGGGGATAAAACTTTTGTTCCTAAATGGACAGTTTTCCTTTATAATTTTCAATTTCCATATAATTTTGCTAACAGCAGAGGTTCAGATAGGTTTGCTTAAAAATGGGTGTTGTCACCAGCAAATTTTCTAGTTTTCATGTCACAAAACATTTGTACAATTCACATAACTCTTCTTTCACCAACAGTCTTCTTACTTCCATTCACCAATTTGTCCAAAACATTCTTACCTTTCATGCACAGACACCACACCAACATACATATGAAAACATCAAAACAAATTCCAGGAAGCATGAATAAACTGATTTGAGACCTAAGCTTCCACGAGCACTACAACCTTGTTAGGTATTTCTTAATATCGCAATGTATGACTTAAAAGTCAAATGTTGCCTAAAATCCTTCCTGAGTATTGATGAACATCTATGTGTTCTAATTCAATGCCTTTGTTTAAAAGAAGTGCAACAATTGTAGGGTTTTGCCAAAAATCAACCAGCATACCTTCTTTCCACATTCAAATGAAGATCACTGCAGTCACACCAAGTGTGTTCACTGCTGCCAGCTAAAAAAACTCCTACAGAGGCGGGGTAAGAATTAACCAAATGGCAGAAGAAAGCTTGCAAATCATCATAGACATTGTGGCCTCCGTGGCAAATATGAGATCTGATGTTTGCAGTTCATGCTGACCCCAAAGCTCCTCTGGCTCTGCGAATATATGATTTCAGCACTGACATATTGGAATCTGTAGAGGCCAAAATCAATACATACACAAGGAATGGCTCGATGTCCCATGTGGTCTTACATTGCACTCTACATTCGCCAAGCCAGGCCGAAGCTGTTACAGAAATCCATCCTCAGAGAGTATAAAGTGAATACAGCAAAGGTTCCTAGACATTCTTGAAGACTCCAGAGACAAGGCTGGGACATCAGTCCTGCCCAAGGTAAAGACTGGCAGCAAAAGAAAGCCCCAGAGGCAACAGGCAGGGCAAGGGTAAACCTCAAGATCAAGTCAGCAACACGACATACACAAACCACAACAGACAGGGGCTGGTGAACTGGGGAAAATCAGATGACTATGCATGTCTGCTTTGTCAGGGCAAACAGTGGATCAAGTCTTGAGGTTACACAAAGTAGCGCTAACCCCGGGAAACAACACACATTGAATAAAGAGGTCGCACATGCAGTTAACACTGCATAGTATGATCTGGAACAGCTGTGACATCAAGAGCAAGGAATCGGGGTTCACTGAGTGTAATGAATGACTGGCAGTGCTCAGCTGAAACTTCCAGAATGGAAAAACTATCCAGAGATATAATTATGCAAAAGTGGCAAAATAGTAAATAGGTCTGCGTTTTCACCACCCAGGTCATCAAAATCAAGTATTCTGACTGAACTCACAGTGCCATATTAAACCAGAATGAAAAGCTCACATGTACAAGACTGACAAGCATTCCAGATGCCAGTCTAGCCGGCAGCTTGAGAGAATCTTGATTTCCAGGTCGAAGTCCTCGCCATAGAAGCTGGACCAGGGGAGGCTGTAGGCTCATCAGCCAATGATCTCATGAAACAGCTGGGGGATTTCTGGTAAGAGAAGGACCAGAACTCCTAAGCCAACAGCAGAGGCAGCTGAAAAGAGGTCCAACTGGATATGATAAAAGGAACAAAGTGAACCTGATGAGGCTTAAATGTCTAAACTAAGAACGGATGTTCAATGGTAATGTGGGCAAGACATCGTCTGAATAGGCAACGCCTTAAAACACTTCCCACCCAAGAGTTGCTGCCATGAATTCCGACAGCGCGAGAAAAAACGAGTTCTGGTAGCAGAAGGGCTTCTTGGATTCATTGCCTGGATGCGGCCTGTCTTCCTGTGTAAAGAGTTCAGGACCAAAACATTTGGGGGAAAGCAGGGAGGAAGGAGGGGGGTGTTTACTGAAGACCGTTTTACCGTCAAGCTGTACCTTTAGGTTTTTTTTTTTTTTTTTCCTTTTTTTTTTTTTTTTCATGGTAGGCCATTGGCACCGACAGTCAAAGAGTGTTGGGCGACAATTGGTTCAATAGTGTGTGTCAGGAGGAGTGGGGAATTTTTCCTTCCGGGGAGAGAGGTGGGGGGGATGGAAGGTAATATGAAGTGTAGGATGAGAAGAAAGCGCATAGAGGAATTTGCTGTAGAGTAAAATGGAGGCCTGCAGAAATGTAGGCACACAGGTCACCATTCCTTCCGCTATTTCACGCGCGCTGACTGTCATTCGCGTGAACAGCGAGGCGACAGTTCTGTTGCGAGCCATCTAGTCACGCTTCTTCATGTCCCGCGCGATTTATTGATAGTTGTTGAGTTCCGATTGGACGAGGGCATCCTGCTGAAAACCACGAATCAGAGGCTGCATACTTATCCAAAACTTTCGATACTTAAAGTGCGATTGTGCGAGAGCAGACGACAGTTTACTTCTGCGTCGAGAGTATGGGAATTAACAAAATCAAGAGTTAGTGGAGCTGAGGGTGTAGTTTGGACGTAAGTCTAGCACTGGACAGAATATCAGGATCTGTGAGTATTTGAAACTGACATCGGTAAATTTTGTCTTTTTGTTGTATTTTTTTTCGCTTCTGTATATAGATCTTGTTACGCATTTTTTTCCCGCTTCTGTTCGTTGACCTTGCTGTGCATTTCTAAATCCAGATCTTGGGCAGCACTAGGCTAGAGTGGTCTGTAATGCAATGTTCGCAAATAACTAGCTTCTACCCCCCGTCCCCCTCCCAGCCCTTCCTTTTTCCTTCCCAGTCTCTCCCATCCCCTTCTACCGCCATTCCATCCTCCTGCTCCGCCCACTGCCCTTCTCCCTGTCCCTCCAAATCCCAGCCCCCCCTATCTCGTCATCCCTTCTCTTTTACCGTCCCCCTCTCCCTCTCGCCCTAAACACCAGCATTTTTTCGCTTCCCTATATGGTCCCATTTTGTCGCATTAGCGACTGTCAAGCACAAGAGTGATATGCGCTTGATCTTCTCAAGTCTGTTGATGTAACCCCACCGGATTTGGAGAATAGCCGAAAAACTGGATGCGTGCATAAGGAACACCAAAGACGGGACACAGACAGAAAGACAGACTGCTTTTATATTATTAGAGTTTGTTTTGTATGTTTTATTTAGGGGGCAGAGGAGTGGGGCAGACCAGGAGAGGGGGTGGGGGGGGGGGGGGGGGGGGGGGGGGGGGGGGGGGGGGGTCGCGGTCAAATTCGTTGCCCGGTCAAATTCGTTGCTGGTATACCGACTTTAGGCAAAAATGACGTTGCTGGTATACCAACTTAAACAAAAATGACATCGTAACATGTAGTCGCTAATGGTCATGGCAAACTCCACAGTTTCAACTACGGCGACTACTACTACTACTACCACCACCACCACCACTACTACTACTACTAGATTTTTGTTGGTCATTGTGCCAGCTCAGTATTTTGCATTGAATTTGCCCAAGCAACGAATTTGACTGAAGCTGCAGTCAAATTGGTTGTAGCTGAATATGATGACCACTATACGTCGACTACAACGCTACCACTACTACTACTACTTTCCACTTTTTTTCTTATTCTAGGGCTCCATTGTGCGATTTTCTACACTTGGGAATGAGATTGACAAGGTTACGATAGTCATTTGCAACATATTTGACTGATCAACAGCCAGTCAAATTCCTTGCAGCTGAAAATCATGACTACTAACAACAACAACAAACAACAACACACAACACTACTACTACTACTACACTACTAATCATGACAACTACTATTACAACAACACAACTACTACTACTGCTACTGCTGCTACTACTACTACTACTATTACTAGATTTTTGTTGGTCATTGTGTTGGCTCAGTATTTGCATTGAATTTGCCCAAGCAATGAATTTGACTAAGTACGCAGTCAAATTCGTTGCTCCAGTCAAATTCGTTGCAGCTAAAAAATCGTGACTACTACTATTACAACAACAACAAGTACTACTACTACTACTACTACTACGAGATTTTTGTTGGTCATTGTGCCAGCTCAGTATTTGCATTGAATTTGCCCAAGCAATGAATTTGACTGAAGTACGCAGTCAAATTCGTTGCTCCGGTCAAATTCGTTGCAGCAGAATATCATGACCACTACTACGTCGACTACATTGCTGCCACTACTACTACTACTTAAACATTTCGTTTTCTTTGTTTTTGTCTTATTCTAGGGCTTCATTGTGTTATTTTCTACACTTGGGAATGAGATTGACAGGGGTACGATAGTCATTTGCAACGAATTTGACTGATCAACAGCCAGTCAAATTCGTTGCAGCTGAAAATCATGACTACTACCATTACAACAACAACAACTACTACTGCTACTACTGCTACTACTACTACTACTACTACTAGATTTTGTTGGTCATTGTGCCGGCTCAGTATTTGCATTGAATTTGCCCAGAATTGCATTGAATTTGTGGTTGTTGTTGTTGTTGGTGTTGTTGTGGTAATAGTAGTAGTCATGATTTTCAGCTGCAACGAATTTTACTGGCTGTTGGTCAGTCAAATTCGTTGCAAATGACTCGTACCCCTGTCAGTCTCATTCTCAAGTGTAGAAAATCGCACAATGGAGCCCTAGAATAAGAAAAAAAAAAGTGAAAGTAGTAGTAGTAGTGGTAGCGTTGTAGTCAACGGATAGTGGTCATCATATACAGCTACAACCAATTTGACTGCAGCTTCAGTCAAATTCGTTGCTTGGGCAAATTCAGTGCAAATACTGAGCTGGCACAATGACCAACCAAAATCTAGTAGTAGTACTGGTGGTGGTAGTAGTAGTAGTAGTAGTAGTAGTAGTAGTGGTGGTGGTGGTGGTAGTTGTAGTCGCCGTAGTTGAAACTGTGGAGTTATGCCATGACCATTAGCGACTACATGTTACGATGTCATTTTTGTTTAAGTTGGTATACCAGCAACGTCATTTTTGCCTAAGTTGGTATACCAGCAACGAATTTGACCGGGCAACGAATTTGACCGCGACAGGGGGTCTTTCCTTCACGTGTGGCTCGAGATGGCGGAGTATCGACTCCATGGTCTGTCCCTTTTAAAAGCACATAAATATGTGAAGCATGTTAAAATTACACGGCATGATTACGCCGAGTCTGAGGTGAGATTAACGTCCTTAGAGACATTTTGTTCCCAGAGGAAGTCAAGGGAACGGGATAACACACACAATGACTTCCTTTTCATTTGTTTATTTACTGTATTTAATTTATTCGTTTTTTTTTCTCTCTTATTGTCAACATAATTTCAGAATTTCTGCTGTTTAAATGATCTTGTTATTCCTTATTTCTGTATTTTCATCAGTTACTTGTTTAACAGAAAAGAACTCCAGTGCAAGGAAAACAAAAAGAAAACAACAAACCCCAATACAAGTCAGCAAAAGAGTAGTTGGTGCAGCAACCCAGGCATAGTCAGACTGAGCATAGCTCGAGTTGGGTAACACCATTAGGCCAATCTTCGCTTGGATCGTCACAGGAGCGGTTTCATTTTTGTTTGCAGTCGTCTTCCTGCTTTCCCGGTCAAGTCATCTGAGTTTAATTTCCATAATATACCGGAGTGAAAAGTCTTTGAGAAGTCCCCCTCTCCCCCCCCCCCCCCCCCCCCCCCCCCCAAGAAAACTCTGACAGCAGGGTTTCCATGCGCTGCGGAACTCTACAGTATTCTAGCATGTCAGTTGCCAGCATTTCATCTTGTGTTATTTTGATGTACTTCAATTTCAAGGAGTTGAACAAAATGACTGAAAATCAGAAATTAAGAAAAAAAAAAAAAAAAAAACGGGGCTCCCGGCAGTCTTAGAAATTTAGCAGTTTGGTCCATAATGTCGGGTATTGTACTTGGTCAGTTTCTATTTATGTATTTCTGCTTAGGCATGGTGGACGGTAGGGGCATTTGAGGGAGGCTATTTGGCTTATCATGATACGTCAGTATAAAGGTATGTCTATTTTCCCTCTGTTTACACGATTCTCTCTCTCTCTCTCTCTCTCTCTCTCTCTCTCTCTCTCTCTCTCTCTCTCTCTCCAATTTTCGCGTAATTCAGGGATTGTTGTCAGTGTTTATAGTAGTTTAGTTGAGGGGAACTGATGGATGCTGCCGATGGAGAAAGCCAGACAGATGCAGACACAAACTCATTGGTTCTCGCTGGTAATCAACCGAATCCTGTCTCAGCTGGCTTTGATGTGGTGACATACCGTACCGTCTAATTACCTTAACAAACAGAGCAAAGATACCGGCACAGCCGACTTGTACCCTTCCACTGCGATTAGTCCTATCGACGTGTGACGCTACGCCTTCTAATGGGTTCTTGTGCGTCTGCTATTTGTCGTGCGAACCTTTCTGTTGTGTTGTGCCTTGGCATTCTGGTGAGTGATCTGTGGCTTTATGTTGCGTTTCTTACCTTTCATGGCCTTGTCTTACCTTACATACCACTACTTTCTGCTATTACTACTACTACTACTACTACTACTACTACTACTACTGTTATCACCGCCAAGAAAATGACGATGACAACAGCAACAACGATAATAATAATAATGTTAACAGCAACAACAATGATAATGATATTAATAATGTTAATAACAACACGAATAAAAAATGATGATGATGATTACATACTGCATCGCACTGTTTTAAACAGTATATGTATTCTGTGTATTGCGCTTTAATATGCCCACTTTGATGATGCGTTCTGTTTCGCAGTATTGTGACATAATTGCTACACTACACTACATCGTTTTATACTAGTGCATTGTTTGTCATTGTATTATACTGCATTGTACTCGTGTTGTATCGTTCTCTGCATTTCTGTAGACGCCCAACGTTTAAATTATATGATTGTTATCGTCATAGGTTTTGTTTGAGTTGGTCATCGCTAGCATAGCCGTGGCCTTTATGGTGATTGTGTTGATAATGGAAATGATACTCACAATACAACGATGATATTCCTTTTGATGGTTTGTTTCAGACAGCCGCCATGGATCCATTTGGGTTTTTCATGTTTTATATTCCTGCAAGGTATATATGCTTGTGTGTTTACCTGAGCGTGTTAACGTACGAGTGCGTTGTGTCTTAAGTAGCCTACGTTGGTGCGGTGATATCACAAAACAGTGTTGAAATACCTATTCAGACACCGAACTCGTTAAACTTTTTCTTCTCCTGTTTCTTTTCCCCCTCATCATCACTTGTTCTTGTTATGACCATAGTAAGGGTTTTCTTTCGCCTTTTACAGGCACATCGTTATGTGTATGCATCCTGCTGTCAACTAGCTGTTCTTTCCTTTAGCAAGGGAATCTTCTCTCTCTCTCTCTCTCTCTCTCTCTCTCTCTCTCTCTCTCTCTCTCTCTCTCTCTCTGTCCGTCCCTCCCTCTGCGTGTGTGTGTTCTTGATTGATACATGTCTGTTCACCTTGGTGATTTTAGACAAAAAATAGTAATAACAATAAATAGTAATAAGTACTTAAATGTCTGAATACATTACAAATTAAAGGCAAAATAACTTAACAACAAATAGTTACCAATAGAACTGTTAGCTAACAGATCGAAAAAGTTGTATGTTAACGTCGGTTAAACAAAATTTTCATTGACAGTATGTTGAGAGAGTATAGTGACAAAAACGCCTGAAATCATTACAAAATAAAATAGTATCATTACTAATTTTTTGTCCACAGATGCAGTCAACGTTTTTAGTATACTTGGTGTTAAAGGCGCTAGTTTTCCACCGGTACACGAGACGTACTATGTTTTTTTCTTAACACGAGAGAAGGAGTTTCTATGTCACAGATTTTAAGTTCATATAGCAACAACGATATTTGTTTCGATGCTATCAAATTGCTTCCATACATGTCTATTACGTTATAATATTCTTGTAACGATCACGGAAAAAGTATGTTTTCTGACGTTGGATCGTTTGCTCCCCTTCTAGCGCGCTCTGTCAACTTTATCATTAAAATACATTGAACAATGTGATGGCATCCAAAAGAAAGTGATCTCTATGCCTCGCAATGAAAGTTCATGAATTAAATGGGTGATTTCAATAATCACTTCTGGTCTTGTGTGTATTTTCAGTGATTGATTGCTCGAAGCGCTGACTTGGAATCAACACAGAAAAGGATCTGAAACACATTAAAAAAAAAATTATAAGATAATTTAAGGCCATTAAAATTGCTGTATGTTCAGCAGTAGATATTGGTTTACATTCTCCAATATGAAATGATCTTTCAACATTAAAATCTGGTATTAAAAATGCTGAACCTGCTTTTTTCTGTATTAGAGACCCATCGGTATATATCTTCAAATGGTTGGGATAATTTTCTTCAATATGAAGTTTGACGTGACTGTCTAGTAAATTTATATTATCACTCTTTTTAATAATGTGTGTGATCGATATCAAATTTGGCTTCCTGTTGTTCCCAGTTGGTGTTGGGGAAAAAGCGTGGCTTAACGAATTCAAATTCCTTTTCAAGATTTATACCCGAACCTCTTATAACATCAGATGTATATGTTGCAATTGTAACTTGAGATGCTATGGATTTCGCTCGTTTAGGGAAGTCTGTATCTGATCTTAATCTGATTTCAGTTTTCAAATTATCCTCTACAGACATGATTCTCATTTGAAATTTAGCGCAAGCAACTTTCCTTTTTTCCATCTAGAGGTCAAACTTGAGCTTGCTGGTATGTTCGAATACACGAAGCGTGTGTTGGGAGATCTAATGCAATTTTTAATGCTTTGGATTCTATGCTCTGAAGCTTTTTTTAATAGGTATTTTGGTGCGTTGAAGAAAACCTCTTGGGCGTACGTTATTTTAGATCTTACAAGTACTTTGCATAAATAAATCTGTTTGCATAAATAAATGAGGGTGGAAGTATCTTGCGTAGATATTTTTACATTCTCCCATGCTTGTTTTACTTATGAGTTTTTAAAAAGTTACTGTTAAGTAAATTTATCGTTTCACTTTTTTTTTTTTAATGGAAAAGCGTGGCTTAACGTTTTTTAAAAAGTTTTTTTTTTACGTTTTTTTTGTCAATGAATTTTGTGTTGGGAGATCTAAGGCACAATTTTTAATGCTTTGGATTCCTATGCTCTGAAGCTTTTTTAATAGGTATTTTTTGTCGTTGAAGAAAACCTCTTGGGCGTTACGTTTTTTAGATCTTACAGTGGTTTGCATCAACAAGGTAAATTGAGGGTGGAATTATACTTGCGCCCATGCTTGTTTACTTTCTGATTTTTAAAAAGTTTACTGTTTTGACCGGTTTTTGTCATTCAATGTGTTGATTCCAAGACAGTTTGTCAGTGAGGAAAGTCCTAAAAAAAATTGGAAATCGATTTATAATGGATAGTGATATTATTTACTTTAAAAATAGGCATCCTCTCTGGATTTGTGTCAGAATTGAAATGTACAATATTAGTTTTATCTTCTGATAAATGCCATCCATTCGTCATCATATACTTTGCTATGTTGTCAAGTTCTCTCTGGTATACTTTCCATGTATAATTTAATCTTCGTATGGGAGTTTTCTTTTTAAGATTCACGTCCATCCACATGCATAGATCTCCAGCACATTGAACCAAAACTATATTTTTAGACATATTGTTGGGTAGGTCGTGCATTTAAATCGAAAACAAACTAGGGTGCAATCACTGAACTTTGAGGAATGCCCATTTCAAGTGTCCTTTCCATTCAGTAAGTTCTTCCAATTCGTGTTTGTATTTCTCGGTTTTCTAGAAACCATTTAATATAGTCAAATATGTGACCTGAAAGACCTATGTTTTGTAATTTTAGTAAGAATCGAGAATGCTATACTTGGTCGTATGCCTTGGTTTTGTAAAAAAAAAAAATGTTGCTAGTAAAGATTGGCGCCGAGCAAATAACTTTTTAATGTTGGTTGTTAATTTTACCAAGACTTACGTTGTTGACCGACCCTTACGGAATCCTGCGTGGACTATATGTATAACATTATTTTTGTCACAAAAATGCAAAAGCCTATTTAAAACTATTTTCTCCGTACGTTTACGAATGTGCGACGTAATTGCTATAGGCCTATAGCTTTTTTATGTCGGTGTGAGGTTTGCCCTCTTTATGAATGGGCGCTACAATCGACTGCTTCCAAATTTTAGGCATTTCACCATTTAACCAGCATTTGGTAAATATTTCGTGTAGAAGACACATAAAATTTTCGGGTAAATTTCATATCATTTGATTTGAAATAGAGTCTAACCGAGCAGATACCTTTTTGTTTGGAAGTCGTGAATAACGTCTTTTATTTCTTGCATCGTGATGGGGGCATTTATATAATTGGTGTTGTCTGGAAAAGGACCATCATGTCATTGTGTGTGTGTGTGTGTTTTTAACGTTCAGAGGTTTCACTTTGTCTACAGTCGCCTTAACACATGGCCTCAACAAAACGGCCTTCACCTTGTACACTAAGCCCGAGGTGAACTGGCAGACTGCCGTGACCTTTTGCAGAAGTCAGGGCCAAGAGCTCATCCGCGTGACGTCACCTGCAGAGCAGAGCTTTTTGAAGTCACGTGGACAGCAAAACGGGCCCTGGTACAACAAAAAGTCAGTTGTTTCGTTTGTTCTTTTCATTAAATACAGTGCGAATGTTGAGGGATCTTTCCTGACAGGTGCTCCCAGGTCCCCTTCCCCCACCTCCCCACCCTCTCTTTCTTCCTTCTATCCCCACACCTTTCTCTTAGAGAGAGAGAGAGAGGAGAAGGAAAATGCGTTCGCGCATGTTTGGCTCAGAAGTAGATTATTATTCGCTCCTCGTCTCCCAGACTGGCTCGGTAGAACAACCCATGTGCCTCACAAATATCACCCTTCCTGTCGTCAGATCTTTATCAGCTGTTATGAGGCATTCTTCTCGATGAAGTCCACTCTCCAGCTTCCTCTGATCCATCCCCGTCCACCCGTACCCAGTCATGTCGACTGTGATTTTGGTTGATCGGTTGTGGAGGTTAGATCACAGGAAAAATGTTGCAGCTACGTCCCTCCGCCTTGCCTGTCCCTTTAGCTCCGTGTCCGTTTCTTACCCTTCTGCTTTTGTACTTTATATAATGGTGGACTGCATCGTGTCGCGTTTATGTTATTGTAAGCTACTGTGTTGTCCCAGTAGAGTTTTTTGGGTGGTGGTGCTGCTGCTGTATGTGTGTGCGAGTGTGTGTGTGTGTGCGCGCGCGCGCGTATGTGTGTGTGATATGGAAATCGTATTTACTCTTCACAGGGATCTTACCGTATTCCATAAACACGTTACGCACTGTACAAGTGTGTTTGTGTGTGTGTGTGTGCGTATGTGTGTGCCAGGTAAAGTTGATTTTTTTGCAGAATGTCTTTCCTTTCAGTGCCTTTAGTAGTGCTTGCTGTGGTGAAACACATGCAGATTGTCACTGCGTGTGCCTTTGTGATGACACTCCTATTATTGGCTTGATGAATGAGCCAGAATGTATTAGCATCACACATTACCATCATGATTCTCTGACAAAGTTCACATAAAGCTTAACGCGGTGACAGCCCTAATATGGCCCTTTGCGGTCGGCTGGGCTGTAAGCAACATCACCTACCTACCACATAAAGCTGCTAGCTCTAAAGAGCTCAAACCTATCTCTGGCATGACATCGGAGAAGAAAGGAACCGAAACCGCCAGAAAAGACACACAAAGAAACTCATCACAGTGCCCTTTGATTCCTAGTAAGCTATGAGAAAGAAAATTATACCAATGTTGTGGAGAATCATTGTGTTGGAAACTCCACGAAAGGTCACACATTCAAAACGGCGGGTGAAAAAAGAGGCATTGTGAACAATGCACTGGCCTAGCGAGCCAGACAATGCGCGGTTCGTGAGAGACTCGCTGGAAGCGGATCTCCCACCTCCCCACCTCCGCCATCCTGCAGCCCCTACCATCCCGTCCAGCTCGTCCCCCTTTTCTTTGCCAGAGACTGTAGGCGTTGGTTTGAATGCTAGTATTTTGGGTGAGAGTTTACACCGAGGACTTGCATTCGGCACAGCGTACCTAATGAATCCATGGCAACTAAGAAATGGTCAATGATCGCATTCCACCGCAGACTTCCCTCTGCCGGCTAAACGAGCACAGACAGAGGTAGGAATAATAGAAACAAAGGTTCGCCACATTCTTCTGGACGTCTTCTGTCCCTTGGTCCCCAAGATTTCGCTTAAACAGCTGTGACGATGACAGTTCTTGATCAATGATAGTAATAGTGACGGTGATGATGATGATGACAACGACGACGACGACGACGACGATATAATAATAATGGTAATAACATTAATGATAATAATGATTAAATAATAATAATGATGATGATAATGATAATGACATCTAGTGATGATAATGATATTGTTTTGACTGCGGGGTTATGTAATACATGCATATCCTAGCGGAAGAGCTGCAGATACCCGTAGATCATCATCAGCACCATCATTATCATTATTGTTATTACTACTACTACCACTACTACTTTCGTTGTTATTATCAAGAGTGCCTTTATAGCGCCTGTCCTCGGTTAAAGCCAAGCTCCAAACGCTGTAAACTGTGTAGAGCCTATTTCATGCATGGCCCCATTCAACAAGGAGGAGCTAAGGAGGATCCAGGAAGATGCTCTTCTTTTCACAGGCAAACTGGAGGAAAATGAACAGGGACTGTGAGACCCTGGCCAGCTGGAAAGGAGGGAGGGAGGGAGGATAAAACGTCAACACGTGGTGGCAAGTCTTCAAGTCATCCATCTTGACAGCCGTTTAGAAGTGCACTCAGTCTGCTCTCTGGAGAAAAAAAGTCTGTCTAGGAAGGCCAAGAAATCCGACAACTGGTGCAACTACAACTGTACAAGACAGAGTGCGGAGGGGCCATGAAAAACGCTGAACAGCAATTCACCGACAGCAGCAGTGGAGACGGCACGAAGGAGAACACCGTGATTCCTTGTGGGGGTAGGTCAGAGCACGGCGCCATCACAGCTCAGGAGCAGCACGCCTGGAAAATGGCCCACTGTGCGCAGTGACAGGGCCACGAAGCAGCGATCCTCCTCCACCACGTCGCGTCTTCATAAAAAAAAAACATGGCTGACCTCCGCCCCCCAACAAGAAAAGCCCATTCCTTAAGACGGACCCTGATCGGCTGGAGCGAATTAGCGGCAGGCAGCTCGCCTCATCAAACGGGATGATAAACCCAGGGGGGGGGGGGGGGGGGGGGGGGGGGGGGGGGGGGCTGTACCGACGACTTGCTCCGTGAACGGAGACTTCCTCCAATGAAGGTCTGCAGGAGGCAGCTGAGACTAACTGCCTTCCACAAGATGCTTCAAAGTACGATTTAGCAGTACCACCAGAAACGTTTGTACCGCCTGTATGTCGCACCCGCTGAACAATTCGTGCTGTCATCACACTGATGATCACGCATCCTCAAGAATTATCATTTAACAAACCGTCGACACCTGTAGCTACCTGGTTCTAGAGACAGCAGCACACAGGTTCCCTCTTTCCCCATTCCATCTCCGGTTGGAACCAGCTGGAAGAGGAGACAAATCAAATCTCATCTGTCCCTGCATTGACATAAACCGTCGGCAGATCACACGCGATTGCACATTAGACCCCACCCCACCTTTCCGCTCCCCTTTTCCAGACCACTCCCCCCCCCCCCCCCCCCCCCCCTTCCTCCCCCCTCCCTTGAATCACATCCTGACTGTTAGATTCTTCACTGCGCTTCCGTAGTTTCCGTTGCAACGTATAGCTCAGATCCAGGTGCAGACATTGATTTCTGGGACATTAACCACAGTGCCACGGTGGCTGGTCCTCCTTTCTGTCGCCATGTAGATGTCCGCTGCGGATCATCAAACCTTTTTTGAGTCATATGCTGACTTGCCTATTAAACTGGATCTTCCTCCACAACGAATTGAGACACTGAAAGAGAATATTCATGCACAGCGCACCCGATGGTTCCCGTCTTTGATGACGCTTCGTGAAAAAGACAGTTATTGAAAATCTCAGAGGATCAGTTCACCCAGTGTTTATCCATTGATCCTTCCAAAGAAATTCCACATGGACTTAAAACGGAACCCGCAGAATAAAGCAAGACAGAGCCCGTGCACGCACGCACGTACGCAAAACGCGCAGACGTAAGCACGCACGCTTATACAATCAAAGAGCGCTTATGGGGGGGGGGGGGGGGGGGGGTGGAAGTGATAGCGAGCAAATACATGCATGCATTGATACAACACATAACGCACACGCATGCGAACAGAAACAGATGTAGAAACATTCAGAGTGCTATGGTTTTCAGAGGCTGACGTTTTCAATATGCAGTTGTCCATTAGCATAAAGATATCAGCTTGTGTGCAGGCATTCGGATTTTATTGTCTGCATCTCTGTAGCATCGTGAAAGTTTTATGAAAGGTATGCATTTACCATTTCACGGCATTCTCTCAGTACCTGTACTCATAAAAGTTGGTCGTCAAAGCGCATCAGGGAAGTCAGGTTAATTATTTCCACCCCATTACAAGTCGAATGATAAAGAAATGTGAATATGTATTTTCTGGTGATAGGGTGAAGTCAGGTAGAACTCTCAGACTCGTCGCCTATCACAGATACTCGAACCGACACATAAGTAGAAGTTACCATCAGCCATGAAAGGGACTTTGGAGATAAGAAGGAAGAGAACCTCATAGACCATCTGCCAATAAAGGGACTTTGCAGATAAGAAGGAAGATGATCTTATAAACCATCTGCCAATAAAGGGACTTTGCAGATAAGAAGGGAGATGATCTTATAAACCATCTGCCAATAAAGGGACTTTGCAGATAAGAAGGGAGATAATCTTATAAACCATCTGCCAATAAAGGGACTTTGCAGATAAGAAGGGAGATGATCTTATAAACCATCTGCCAATAAAGGGACTTTGCAGATAAGAAGGGAGATGATCTTATAAACCATCTGCCATAAAGGTGACTTTGGAGACAGGGAGGGAGATGATCTCATAGACCGTGGGAAATATGAAATCTAAATCATCAGTAATACACGCATTTTACTCATTAAAGTATGCTGCAGTCTAGTTATTCAGTTCTAACAGTACCGTCGAATAACAGTGTAAAACTAACCAGCCACCGTGGCGAAGTGGTTAGCGCCGCGGACTCCCGGCTGGGAGATCGTGGGCTCGAATCCCATCAGAGTCATGTGGGTTTTTCTGCCTCGACCGGCTCCTACCCAGAGTTGAGTTTGCTGCGGACTCAGTTGGGGAAGACTGGGACCACACAGCCGAGTTTCATCCACTTAATGGATGCGTTTCTAAGAGTGTTGCTCAAATTTCCTGACCAACACTGCAGGTGCCTGTATCTCTCGGGCCTGGTTGACGCCGGGATATGTTATGAAAGGAAGCGTAGAGTACAGCCCTGTCATGTAGTCTCAGACCGAAATGGAAATCCGTAGCATCATCTTAATCATCCTCATTCTCATCGATCAGCATTTAAAAAAAAAAAAGTCTCAAATTCTGTGGCCCTTCATGCCCTGCTCTCATGGTGACCTCAATTTCGATGTCCTCTCCATGTCTGTGGCCTTGGTTTGGTTCCGTCGGGGTCACCGGTATCGGCGAGTCCATGGAGGCTGTCGTTGAACGGACGTGGTGGCGCCCTCCGGAGGGAGAGCTCACTCACGCCGGCTCCGCGACTAAGCAATTATTGTCGTCAGTAGGGGGGCTAGTAGGTGGTGTCCTGCGTATGTTAGATCAGAACAGGCGCCACTGAACACCACCGAAGTGACTCGGCAGCAGTGCAGTGTCTCCTCCGGTGGTTGCCTCCTGACGACTTGACATTAACTGCTCCCTTTGGATTGCCGGTGCCGGGGCTGCGGCGGGGCCGACTGGGCTGTGACTGTGGACGGGGTGTCGAAATGAGCGGCGTGGGTGCACTGCCTCTGAGGTGACGCAGAGGTTGGGAGGGACAGTAAAAAAAAGAAAAAAAAAAAAACAGTGCAAAACTAATTGAGTAACATGAAATGGTGGCTTTTCAGTCAGCATTGTGCTAATTATTATGCTTAGATTTAAACAAAAAAATCCCGATGAATCAAGAGTTGACAGTTTTCTCCGGCAGTTTAGACCAAGAGTGTTTATTTAGGAACTGAGATGGTGGTTATGCGGATTTTTTCCGATGTCTGCCGCGTACGACCTGACACCCAGGAGACTTGGGGGAATTTGGGTTGTACGCAAAAGGATTCTCTCTCCTTTGCCCATTTTCTGTCTTAGTAGGCCCCAGTCTGTCCGTATCTGCCTGTCCTATTATCTATGACTGATGTGCATTGAAGAGACAAAGTTTGCTGACTCTCTCTTTCTCTCTCTCATTCTCTCTCACTCTCTCTCTCTCTCTCTCTCTCTCTCTCTCTCTCTCTCTCACACACACACACACACACACACACACACACACACACACACACACGCACACACACACACACACACACACACACACACACACTTTTCATGTAACCACCATCTTTCTTACGCGACATTTACACTCACTCCCTAGCACCGGTCAGACATGGAGCAGCCTGTACGACCCAGATCCAGCCACACCGGGTGACGGTTACCAATGGCAGCTGCTGGATCCCTCTGAGTGTCAGAAGCTGAAGGGAAGGGACTGGACGAAGTGGTACGCTAACGAGCCCTTAAACAGCGACAGCAACTTGTGTGTAAAACTGGCATGGGAGCAGCACAGCGGGTACCTGTGGAGGACAGAACAGTGCGATGCTAGGCTGAGAACGGTCATTTGTCGCAAGGATGAAGGTTGGTATGATGGTGCGACATTTGCTGTTCGGGTGTTTGTCGTTTGACAGGAAAGCGGTTGGTGCAGTGTTTTTAGCAAGAAAGGTTAAAGTTCACATAGCCTGTTGGCCTGTCCATCGGCAAGTGAGCTGTCACATGTTCAGCGTGTCCAGGGCACGGCATGAGGGAAGACAGACGCGCATCCCGCTCCTTCCGCCCCGCCTTTAACCTGCCCTGAGCTGAATCAGGTACCCGGTTACTGCCGGGTGTACAGAGAGGGTTTTGAACCCAAAAAAAAGGGGGTGGAGGGGTGGGAATTAGACCCCACGAGTGGCAAGCAGACGTTCCAACGATGACCACGGTCCCTTCTGACAGTGTACCGGATGTCAGATTATAAAGCAATTTTATTCATTTATCTATTGCTTCTGCTTCCCCCCCCCCCCCCCCCCCCTAAAGCCCACCTCTCTCTATCTCTGTCTCCCTCTATCTCTATCTCTCTTTTCACACACACACACACACACACACACATACACGTGCACACACACACACACACACACACACACACACACACACACACACACACACACAAACACTCACACACATATGCATGCGCTTACACGCGCAGGCACGCATCCACACATGCATGCGCGCGCGCACGCACACACACACACACACACACACACACACACACACACACACACACCGCAGTAAACAATGTTTACATAAGTTCGAATTACTGTAAGGAATGTAGCTTATCAACAGATGTAAAAACACTGTACTCTCTGCATATATCTGTGGCTTTATGCAAATATATTTTCCACTTTCCTGAATCCGTTCTTAGCTTTTATAGCCGCTCATTCCCTTCTTCCTTCCCTCCCTCCTAAAATCTCTTAGTCATGGAAGGAATGATGGAAACCCGATGGACAGGAGTACCATTGCAGAGATCCAGGCCCTGGAATATGGCCAAGACAGCCGGAGAACCTGGTGAATAGTTCTTCGATGTAGTCCCCCTGGGACACTTTACAGAGCTCCAGAAGGACGAGGAGGAAATGAAGAAGAAAAGGAGGCAGAGGGGGGGGGAGAAGAAGAAGAAGGAAAAAAAGAGGAGAAGAAAAAGGAAAAGGAGGAGGAGGAGAAGAAGAGAGGGGCTTGAAACTCAGTGGCCGATATTTCTGTGTGGCCCAACTTAGTCTAGTGTAACAGCTCTTCGTGATTAGTAAAAATTCTGTTATATCATGCGACTTTTTGTTGGAGCGTGATTCAATATTTATTACTAAATTAAAATAGATTTGGCATAGAGTATTACTGAACGGGTCTTTTCTAAGTCTGTGAGCTTGATTGTGGATGGTTACACTTAACCTTATACTACGAAATGAGATTGATTACGTTCGTGTGTTAACATTCTGATATCGTTGGTGCATTATCAATGTATCAAAGATATTGGATTAATTACGTTGGAGTGTTATCAATCGAACGGCAGATGTGATAGTTATTACATCAAACAGCAGATGTGATAATTATTACATCAAACAACAGATGTGATGTGATAGTTATTACATCAAACAGCAGATGTGACAATTATTACATCAAACAGCAGATGTGATAGTTATTTCATCAAACAGCAGATGTGATAGTTATTTCATCAAACAGCAGATGTGATAGTTATTACATCAAACACAAAGTTCCCAGACCCGTCACAGTGACCTGCAATAAATGATAAGAAACGATATCTAGGCCTATCAGTATTACACTACCAGAAACTCATTCAATATTCTACATCTATCGCTTTGTTGAAACCGCGACCACTCTGTCATCTACTGTTTAAAAGAATCAAAAGGCCACCTGAAAGTTCTTCTAAATTTTTGTTTCCCTAAAAAGAAAGAAGGGAGAATTCCGAACAACTCGCTGTTTAAAAGAGGAGACAAAAAAACTAACCCCGGTTATTAAAGATCTGTTGGCCTTACTCCCGTCGTCAGTAAAGTTCAAGAAAATTGACCAGAAACGCTATAATTAAACATTTACTTTCCATCATCCGATAGCCACTTCAGATTCATCTGTGGCAGATCATATCTAACTCAACTTTTAAGTACAATATAGGACTTGCCGATGACACTGATAACGAAAAAATCTAGCTGAAGTTACAAAAGTTGATGTCCAAACACGCTTTAGACAAAGTTCCAGATGAAAGATTATAACACGAAATGACTGGGCTAGGTATTCAGGATGAAGGTCTGGCCGGACAGGGAATTTGTTTGTCAATAGAATACAATGTATAACACATCGAGCCAAACCAGAGACCACACAGTGAAGTTCCTCAGGAAAGTGTGTTAGAAATGACTCGGTTCAAACACTGCAGCAGTGACACTGCAGACATTGTCCACCAATATTTCTAACCCTTGCTGATGATGCCAAACATGCTGCAGCGTTCTTGACGGTGAAATCGAAATGGGCAACCTGGTTATAGTGACGAATTGCTGACAAATGAAATTTAAGTGCAAAAAAAAAAAATATATATATATATATAATGATAATGAATACTTATATAGCGCCTATTCTCGCTAGACGCCAAGCTCTAAGCGCTTTACAATCAACACTCGTTTACACAACGGGCTGTCTACCTGGGTAGTGCCGACTGAAGAGCTGCCAGCTGGCGCTTCATTCAGTCGTTTCCCGTGTCATCCAGTCAGTATCGTTCAATATCGATCACTCATTTTCCTTACTTCCTTCATTCTTTCCATTTCTCACTCAGGTGCATGCTATGTGTAACGTGTCATCCATACCAACGGCCAAACTGGCCTACTCTTCCGAATGTTGGTGATGGGGTTTTACGTGTGTGCAAGATGTTATGCGTGCGTTCACACACGGAACCTCGGTTTATAGTCTCATTCGAAGGACTGTATGGGAAATGGAGTCAGAACGAACGGTTTAGGCTAGACAGTGCCTGCAGTAGCAAGCAGAAATATTAAAGAAATCATAAGACCCAGGCCACTGCAATTCCAACATTTATTTCCATGCGAATTTTCGCCCGACTTGGGCTTCTTCAAACAAACTTCTGATCGTAACCCGAGCAGGGATTATATATATTATTCGCGTTGGTTATAATGGTAAAAAAAAAAACAAAAAAAAAAAACGTCATACTGGGTTGGTGCACCCGTCTTCTTTCTTCTTAGGCCTTGGTAGGTGTTTTTTTTTTTTTTTTTTTTTTTTTTTTTTTTTCCTATTTGACTCAGTACCAATTGTCGTTTGTGATGTTTTTTTTAGCAGTGTCCTTTGTAGGCCTACTATTGTGTTTCGGTGAGGTCAACTGGGCCGTTACAGACTATACACAATAACAACACTAGTTACTTGGATGTGTGATATTTTGATAGTGTCTTCTGCATTGATTTGACCATGCGTGGTGCCCTTTGCTATAAGCAAAGTAAATGATCAGGTATTTTTGGTATTCTGTGATATTGTAAAGCGTGTAATATCATATAGCCTCTTCTGTGCTACCATGGAGATGTGCGGTTAACTTAACTGTAGACATTACGTAATCAAAGACAGGGTTTTAATGTCTGATAATCTACAATGCCCTAAACTATGAAAAGGCTCTGTGCGCTCAACTTTTTTTCTGAAAATATATGAAAAGGTGACATATTTGGTGTCTGGGACATTTTGCCGTGTCTTAGACACTGATATGGCTTTGAGCTGTTGACAGAGCTTTGAAGACTACAGAATGAAAGAACCCCCCCCCCCCCCCCCCCCCGCCCCCCCTTTTACGGGTATCAAAAGACTCCCTTTTCCTCTGTTGACAGGTATCTGTGACACGTACGATCTATATTCCGAGAAGGAGGTGGAGACCTCCCATAAGATAACCAATATAAGCACTGACGCAGACAGCTGCCAGGCCGCTTGCACCACGGCAGTATCCACCGAAGGGCGGGACTGTTTGCAGTGGAGTGGGGGCCCAACAATCAGTGCACGATGCTCATGGCCAACACTCCCTTCACACAGGCTGACAGAAGGAACAAGGAGGGCGTCGAACTCTACGTTCGAAGATGTTTTCGGGGGGTGAGGAGGAGTGTATTGTAATGTGTGAGTGTGAGAGAGAGTGTGTGTGTGTGTGTGTGTGTGTGTGTGGTGGCTCTCGTCCGCGCATTTGCGTGTACATGTGTGTGTTTGTGTACGTGGTGTTGATAATGGCGTTGGTGATGTTTACATACATAAGCGTGAGCACTTCGTTGTGAACATGTCGATTTTCCATCTGTACACGAGGAATAATATTTTTCCTGTTGACATAATTCTATTTGTTTATGTCACAAATTTTGAAAATTCGGTAACTGTTGTCAAGTGTTTGAAAAACTGCATCCAAGCGTATAGTTGAATTGAAGTATAGCTGGTGCATGAATCTGAACTGAATCAGAACAAAACTTTGCATCCGTCTTTGCTGCTTTGTCAACATTTTCATGACAATGAATGGAACAATGGGATGGAGCCCAGCAGAAGAGATCTGCTTATCAGGCGAAGACGGAATATGAATTAAATGGCTGGGTTCCACCATCATTTCAAGTCTCGTTGATGAATTTAAAAATTAAATGCTTGGAGAACTGATCTAGAATCAACACCGATAAGGATTTGCAGTATTTCTTCACGGAAATTTAAGACATAGTTTGAAGCTATCAAAATCCAACCAATTTCTGTCATAAACGTTAACATGTTTATTTCAAGATGAAAAGATTTTTCAGTTTGAAAAGGCTACATTAAACATGTGTTTGAAGGCTTAAGACTAGTTTTTAACCCTTTATATTCTATATTAGTATCCTTTTTACGCGCTGAAAAACACTCCTCGTATGTATAGTAATCTAGATCCTATTAGAGATTTACAAAGACATACGAGTGTCGACGAATCTTGCCCCCAAGTTTACTAGTTGATGATTTTTTATAATGAATATTTTGTGTGTTGCTTCCAAGACAGCTTTCCTATATGTATGTGGTATGTTGATGGTGCTTGTGAGCGTGCGCACGTGTTCATGATCACAGGCTTTCTGAATGAAACGGATGTCCCATGGACGGAAGAGACATTCTTCCCTACTTGTCGAAGTTCCCCGGGTAAGAGGGGCTTTTGTTCATTATTTCTTCCATTGCGTAATTAATTCAGTGTTTCTGTAGTTTTTATGAGCATGACATTTGCTGACTAAAAAGCCTTAGAGCCTCATGTGTGGAAAGTCAAAAGTGAGGAAATAAAGAAGAGACCGGACCCTCGCCTTTCAAAGAGAAGCTTTAAGAGTCTGTTCCTCCCCTTTGGCACGGTAGCCTAGACCTTTGATCTGTTGAACCTTTACTACTTTGACCAAAGATAGGTAATAACAAGACCGGCCTTGCAAAAGCAAAATGGAATCTTAAGATTTATTAAACATACTCGGTGGTTTACAAGCACCTCCATGTTTTGACTGTCTGTGTAGTGCGGACCTTTGGTAGCTATCTGCAGACACAAACGTATCATCACACTGTCTTTCACGTCTTGGTAACTAGCTAAATGCAGAAGCAAGGTAACATCAAACTGCCTTTCACATCGTGGAAACTACATGCAGAAACAAAAACATAACATCACACTGCCTTTCACATCTTGGAAACTACATGCAGAAACAAACGTAACATCACACTGCCTTTCACATCTTGGAAACTGCATGCAGAAACAAATGTAACACCACATCTTGGAAACTACATGCAGACACAAACGTAACATCACATTGCCTTTCACATCTTGGAAACTACATGCACACACAAACATAACATCAAACTGCCTTTCACATCTTGGTCAAATTTATCAAATTCAAAATCTACATTCTCTCTGCTCTGAACAGTTTGCAAAATTTCAGGTACATATTCTGGATGTAGGCTGTTTTTTCCTGTGCACTAAACTGATTTCGAAAGTTAGAGAATTCGGAAAATGCATTAAAAATTGAATTCGATTCTGGTCATATAGGTGAGAAAATATTGATTTGGAGGAATGCTGTGGTGCTTTTTCAGCTGGTAAATGGTAAGGACTTTGTTCATAACAAAATCCCACTATTCAAGTTGACGGCATTTTGATGGTATTTTCACCCAGAATATCAACATACGGCTAACCCCGAGGATACCGTTCCAATAGAATCACCACAGACTGCAGAGGCGCCAGACAGGCACAGGCAGGCTGTTCAGTTCCCCACGAGGAGAACAGTGACCGCTGTGCTTCTTCGGCGCACCGTTTTCCTCTTCACAGTCTTCGTCACACAATCCTCGGACGGTCTTCGTTCCTTCTCCTCCTCCTTCTCCTTCTTGTTTTTTTTTTCTTCTCCACCTCCATATTCTTCATCATCGTCGTCGTCGTCTTCTCCTCCCCCTCCTTTTTCTTGTCCCCCTATCCTCCTCCTCCTCCTCCTCCTTCGTCGCCTCCTCCTCCTTCCAACCTCTTCCTCCTTGTTCTTCTCGTTATTGTTCTTTTTGTTGTGTTGTTGTTGTTTCTGTTGTTCTTCGTCTGCTCCTTCTGCTCCTCCTCTTCCTTCCTTATCTCTGCGTGGTCTGTCTGCTGAGGCACCACCTTGACAAACAATTCACACGTTCTCCCAGTCCCGTCGGTTGTGTGCCAAGGCTTGGGTCTCAGCCATTTGGCCGCATCATTCTGCAGTGCCGTCAGTCAGCCATTTGTCCCCATCATTCTGCAGTGCTGTTAGTCAGCCTGTCCCTATCATTCTGCAGTGCCGTCAGTCAGCCTGTTCCCATCATTCTGCAGTGCCGTCAGTCAGCCTGTCCCCATCATTCTGCAGTGCCGTCAGTCAGCCTGTTCCCATCATTCTGCAGTGCCGTCAGTCAGCCTGTCCCCATCATTCTGCAGTGCCGTCAGTCAGCCTGTCCCCATCATTCTGCAGTGCCGTCAGTCAGCCTGTTCCCATCATTCTGCAGTGCCGTCAGTCAGCCATTTGTCTCCATCATTCTGCAGTGCCGTCAGTCAGCCTGTCCCAATCATTCTGCAGTGCTGTCAGTCAGCCATTTGTCTCTCATCATTCTGCAGTGCCGTCAGTCAGCCATTTGTCTCCATCATTCTGCAGTGCCGTCAGTCAGCCATTTGTCCCAATCATTCTGCAGTGCCTCAATCAGCCGTTTATCACGGCTATAACGGTAAAATGACACATCGGGCATCTTCCGTGACCCATAATAACATACAAATTTTCAGATAAATCGGCCAAGTACTTTCTGAGATATTTTATAAAAACATGGGTCGTTGTAGCGTTAGTAACGGTTATAACGGTAAAATAACACACCGGGCATCATCCGTGACCCATAAGGAACATGCCTACAAATATTCAGAAAGATGGGCTAAGTACTTTCTGAGATATTCCATAAAAAAGAAATGCCGTTATGGGCCGTTATAGCCGTTAGCTAACGGGTATAATGGTAAAATAACTCATCGGGCATCATCCGTAACCCATAGTGAACATGCCTACAAATTTTCAGAAAGATCGCCAAGTATTTTCTGAGATATTCCAAAGAAGAAAAAAAACCATTATGGGCCGTTATAGCCGCTAGTAACGCCTATAACGGTAAAATAATACATCGAGCATCATCCGTGACCCATAATGAACATACCTACACATTTTCAGAAAGATCGGTCCAGTAGTTTTGTCTGGAGCGAGTGAAACACAGTTTTACCACTGACGGACAGACTAACAGACAGACACACAGACAGCATTTCTTCGTTCCCATTGTAAAGTACTCCCTGTTCTATAAGAACTAGGAGTACAAAAATGTATCTGCCAAACTTACGAGTCATACGGTTAAGGCTGAGGAAAAACATTTGATATGAATAATGAGAATGATTGACGTGTATCTCTATTTTTTTGCTGCTGTATTGATTGAAGTTGTTGCTATCTATGGTTGTTGTTGTTGTTGTTTAGTATTATTGTTTCTGCAATTGCTGTTAGTAGCAGTCATAATATTTTGGAACTTATTGTGATTATTGCAGCACGACGTTAGCCGAAAAAGCAATGGCAATAGTTGCTTTAGAGATAAAAATGAAATAGAGCACAATATTTCAGTAGTAAAGGAAATGAAGCACGATATTTTTAGCAGTAAAAGAAACAGCAGCACAATATTTTTTAGTTGCAAAAGTAAAATCAGCTACAGTGTTTGTATGGCCACACGCTCCATAGATGGAGGTAACGACAACAGTTACAATAGCATCGGTGGAATTAGCTCTAGTACTACTATCAGCTTCAGTGGTAGTAGCAGTACAGAAGCAGTTAAGTACTAGTAGCAGTAGCAGTCGTAACAGCGGTTACAGTGATAGTCTTTCTAGCAGCAGTAGTAATGGCATCAAAAGCAACTGTACGAGAACTATTAATAGCCACAGCAGAGGTAGTTGATTTAATTACATTTGTAAACGTACGCTGACTGGAAAAATATATGATTTTTGTTCTCTAATTTCTGTCCAGTTCTTCCATGCTTTTGGTCCCATAACACACTCTGGGTTTTGACACACCATGACCTGCAACAATATCAGTGACGTGTGCTACGCCACTAGTCACTCGGGTGGAAACAACTTCAACTATGAAAGCATCAGACACACAACACTGCTAATCGATGAAATCACTTCATCAGGAGCATCAGACACACAACACTGCTAATTGATAAAGTGTCTTCATCAGGAGCGTCAGACTCACAACGCTGCTAATCAATGAAATGTCTTCACCAGGAGCTGATTACGCACCAAAAACGTCGGCCAGTGTCTCTGCACCAGCCGCCACTACGCCAAAGGAAAGCACGCAACATGCACACGCCTCGAAGATATCCGCGGCCAACACTACAACCATATCCGCAGCTATCAACACCACCACGTCGACAACCAGCAGCTCAGGCAGTGCTGCTGTCGTCAGATCCTCTGAGACCCTTGCCCCTACTACTAATTCCGTGACCCTCACCACGACAAATACTGACACCCTTACCCCCTACCATTAAATCTGCAACCCTAACCACCACCAACACTGAGACGCTTACTCCTGCTGACACATCTGCGACTCTTACCACAACTTTTGAGAATCCTACCCCCAGGACTACGTCTGCAACCCTTGCTTCAACAGCAGACGTTCAAGGTGGAGGCAGCCAGACAGTCGGCATTCCGGAAACGACACCACCCACAGGTTAGAAATGAACTCATGTTTTTATCCACAGATAAGAAATGAACTCATGTTTTCATTCACAGGTAAAAAATGAACTCGTCTATTCATCCACAGGTAAGAAATAAACTCATCTTTTCGTCTTCATAACCAGTGTCCATCGACATCCAAATGAATTATGAAGTCTTTCCGAGCTTTCTGAGATATTCCATAAAGAATAAAAACCGTTATGGCCGTTGTAGCCGTCCGTAACGGCTATAACGGTACAATAACACATCGGGCATCATCCATGTCCCATAATGAACATACCTACAAATTTCCAGAAAGATCGGCCAAGTACTTTCTGAGATATTCCATAAAAAAGAAAAACCGTTATGGGTCGTTATAGCCGTTTGTCACGGCTATAACGTAAAATAAGACATCGGGCATCATCCGTGACCCATAATGATGAACATACTAATTTTCAGATAGATCGGCCAAGTACTTTCTGAGATATTTTTATAGAAGCGTTATGGGCCGTTGTAGCCGTTAGTAAGGCCTATAACGGTAAAATAACACACCGGGCATCATCCGTGACCCATAAGGAACATGCCTACAAATACTCAGAAAGATGGGCTAGTACTTTGTAAGATATTCCGCAAAAAAAGAAATACAGTTATGGGCCGTTATAGCCGTTAGTTAACGCCTATAACGGTAAAATAACTCATCGGGCATCATCCGTAACCCATAACGAACATGCCTACAACTTTTCAGAAAGATTGGCCAAGTATTTTCTGAGATATTCCATAAAGAAGAAAAACCATTATGGGCCGTTATAGCCGCTAGTAACGCCTATAACGGTAAAATAACACATCGAGCATCATCCGTGACCCATAATGAACATACCTACACATTTTCAGAAAGATCGGCCCAGTAGGTTTGTCTGGAGCGAGTGGAACGCATTTTTACCACTGACGGACAGACTGACAGACGGACGGACAGACTGATAGACAGACATACACACAGCATTTCTTCGTTCCCATTGTAAAGTACTCCCTGTTCTATAAGAACTAGGGGTACAAAAATGTAAGCTAAGCTTAAGGCTGAGGAAAAACATTTAATATCAATAATGAGAATGACTGACGTGTATCTCTTTTTTTCGCTGCTGTATTGATTGAAGCTGTTGTCATTGTTGTTGCTGTTGTTGTTGTTAGTATTGTTGTTTCTGCGATTGCTTCTAGTAGCAGTCATAA
Organism: Conus betulinus; assembly: GCA_016801955.1. Classification (NCBI taxonomy): domain Eukaryota; kingdom Metazoa; phylum Mollusca; class Gastropoda; order Neogastropoda; family Conidae; genus Conus; species Conus betulinus. Next base: position 21,747 of record JADBJO010008045.1, on the reverse strand, counting down.
TATTTTGGAATATCTGGTTATTGTTGCACCATGACGTTAGTCGAAAAAGCAATGACAACACAATGTTTTTTTAGAGGTAAATGAAATAGAGCACAATATTTCAGTAGTAAAGGAAATGAAGCACGATATTTTTAGCAGTAAAAGAAACAGCAGCACAATATTTTAATATTTCAGTTGTAAAAATAAAAATTAGCTGCAGTGATAGTATGGCCACGCTTACCAGAGCTGGAGGTAACGACAGCAGTAACAATAGCATCGATGGAATTAGCTGTAGTACTACTAGCAGCTTCAGTGGTAGTAGCAATACAGAAGCAGTTAAGTACTACTAGCAGTAGCAGTCGTAAACAGCGGTTGCAGTGGTAGTCTTTTCTAGCAGCAGTAGTAGTGGCATCAAAAGCAACACTGCTAATCAATGAAATGTCTTCACCAGGAGCTGATTACGCACCAGAAACGTCGGCCAATGTGTCTGCACCAGCCGCCACTACGCCAAAGGAAAGCACGCAACATGCACACGCCTCAAACATATCCGCGGCCGACACTACAACCATATCCGCAGCTATCAACACCACCACGAACACAACCCGCAGCTCAGGCAGTGCCGGAGCTTTCCCAGCCTCTGAGACCATTGCCCCTACTACTAAATCCGTGACACTCACCAGACAAATACTGAAATCCTTACCCCTACCACTAAATCTGCAACCCTCGCCACCACCAACACTGAGACGCTTACTCCTGCTAACACATTTGCGACTCTCACCACAACTTTCGAGAATCCTACCCCCAGGGCTACGTCTGCAACCCTCGCTTCAACAGCACACGTTCAAGGTGGAGGCAGCCAGACTGTCGGCATTCCGGAGACGACCCCACCCACAGGTTAGAAATGAAGTCGTGTTTTCATCCACAGGTCAGAAATGAACTCATGTTTTCATTCACAGGTAAGAAATGAACTTATCTATTCATCACAGGTAAGAAATAAACTCATCTTTCCGTCTTCATAACCAGTATCCAACGACATCCAAATGAACTATGAAGTCTTTCCGAGCTTTCTGAGATATTCCATAAAGAATAAAAACCGTTACGGTCCGTTATAGCCGTCAGTAACGGCTATAACGGTAAAAAACACATCGGGCATCATCCGTGACCCATAAGGAACATACTAATTTTCAGATAGATCGGCCAAGTACTTTCTGAGATATTCCTTAAAGAAGAAAAACCATTATGGGCCGTTATAGCCGCTAGTAACGCGTATAACGGTGAAATAACACATCGAGCATCATCCGTGACCCATAATGAACATACCTACACATTTTCAGAAAGATCGGTCCAGTAGTTTTGTCTGGAGCGAGTGGAACACATTTTTACCACTGACGGACGAACGGACAGACAGACAGACACACAGACAGCATTCTTCGTTCCCATTGTAAAGTACTCCCTGTTTTATAAGAACTAGGAGTATAAAAATGTATCCACCAAGCTTACGAGTCATGCAGTTAAGGCTGAGGAAAAACATTTGATATGAATGATGAGAATGACTGACGTGTATCTCTCTTTTTTTTGCTGCTGTATTGATTGAAGTTGTTCTTATGGTTGTTTGTTGTTGTTGCTGTTGTTGTTGTTAGTATTGTTGTTTCTGCGATTGCTTCTAGCAGCAGTCATGATATTTTGGAATCTATCGTGATATTTGCAGCACGACGTTAGTCGAAAAAGAAATACCAACACAATGATTTAGAGGTAAATGAAATAGAGCACAATGTTTCAGTAGTAAAGGAAATGAAGCACGATATTTTTAGCAGTAAAAGAAACAGCAGCACAATATTTTAGTTGTAAAAGTAAAATCAGCTGCAGTGATAGTATGGCCACATGTACCAGAGATGGAGGTAACGACAGGAGTAACAATAGCATCGATAGAATTAGCTGTAGTACTACTAGCAGTTTCAGTGGTAGTAGTAATACAGAAGCAGTTAAGTACTACTAGCAGTAGCAGTCGTAACAGTGGTTGCAGTGATAGTCTTCCTAGCAGCAGTAGTAATGGCATCAAAAGCAACTGTACGAGAACTTTTAATAGCCACAGCAGAGGTAGTTGATTTAATTACATTTGTAAACGTACGCTGACTGGGAAAATATGATTTTTGTTCTCTAATTTCTGTCCAGTTCTTCCATGCTTTTGGCCCATAACACTCTGGGTGGTTTTGACACACCATGACCTGCAACAATATCAGTGACGTGTGCTACGCCACTAGTCACTCGGGTGGAAACAACTTCAACTAGGAAAGCATCAGACACACAACACTGCTAATCGATGAATCACTTCATCAGGAGCATCAGACACACACACACTGCTAATTGATAAAGTGTCTTCATCAGGAGCGTCATACTCACAACACTGCTAATCAATGAAATGTCTTCACCAGGAGCTGATAACGCACCAGAAACGTCGGCCAATGTGTCTGCACGAGCCGCCACTACGCCAAAGGAAAGCACGCAACATGCACACGCCTCAAACATATCCGCGGCCGACACTACAACCATATATCCGCAGCTATCAACACCACCACGAACACAACCCACAGCTCAGGCAGTGCCGGAGCTTTCCAGCCTCTGAGACCGTTGCCCCTACTACTAAATCCGTGACACTCACCACGACAAATACTGAAATCCTTACCCCTACCACTAAATCTGCAACCCTTGCCACCACCAACACTGAGACGCTTACTCCTGCTAACACATTTGCGACTCTCACCACAACTTTCGAGAATCCTACCCCCAGGGCTACGTCTGCAACCCTCGCTTCAACAGCAGACGTTCAAGATGGAGGCAGCCAGACTGTCGGCATTCCGGAGACGACCCCACCCACAGGTTAGAAATGAAGTCGTGTTTTCATCCACAGGTCAGAAATGAACTCATGTTTTCATTCACAGGTAAGAAATGAACTTATCTATTCATCCACAGGTAAGAAATAAACTCATCTTTTCGTCTTCATAACCAGTATCCAACGACATCCAAATGAACTATGAAGTCTTTCCGAGCTTTCTGAGATATACCATAAAGAATAAAAACCGTTATGGTCCGTTATAGCCGTCAGTAACGGCTATAACGGGTAAAATAACACATCGGGCATCATCCGTGACCCATAAGGAACATACTAATTTTCAGATAGATCGGCTAAGTACTTTCTGAAATATTCCTTAAAGAAGAAAAAACCATTATGGGCCGTTATAGCCGCCAGTAACGCGTATAACGGTGAAATAACACATCGAGCATCATCCGTGACCCATAATGAACATACCTACAGATTTTCAGAAAGATCGGCCCAGTAGTTTTGTCTGGAGCGAGTGGAACACATTTTTACTACTGACGGACGAACGGACAGACAGACACACAGACAGCATTCTTCGTTCCCATTGTAAAGTACTCCCTGTTCTATAAGAACTAGGAGTATAAAAATGTTATCTACCAAGCTTACAAGTCACGCAGTTAAGGCTGAGGAAAAACATTTGATATGAATGATGAGAATGACACGTGTATCTCTCTTTTTTTTTGCTGCTGTATTGATTGATGTTGTTGTTATGGTTGTTGTTGTTGTTGTTGTTAGTATTGTTGTTTGCGCGATTGCTGTTAGTAGCAGTCATAATATTTTGGAATCTATGGTGATTATTGCAGCACGACGTTAGTCGAAAAAAAAATGCCAACACAATGATTTAGAAGTAAATGAAATAGAGACAGTATTTCAGTAGTAAAGGAAATAAAGCACGATATTTTTAGCAGTAAAAGAAACAGCAGCACAATATTCTAGTTGTAAAAGTAAAATCAACTGCAGTGATAGTATGGCCATACGTACCAGAGATGGAGGTAACGACAGGAGTAACAATAGCATCGATAGAATTAGCTGTAGTACTACTAGCAGTTTCAGTGGTAGTAGTAATACAGAAGCAGTTAAGTACTACTAGCAGTAGCAGTCGTAACAGTGGTTGCAGTGATAGTCTTCCTAGCAGCAGTAGTAATGGCATCAAAAAGCAACTGTACGAGAACCATTAATAGCCACAGCAGCAGAGTAGTTGATTTATTACATTTGTAAACGTACGTTGACTGGGAAAATATATGATTTTTGTTCTCTAATTTCTGTCCAGTTCTTCCATGCTTTTGGCCCATAACACTCTGGGTTTTGACACACCATGACCTGCAACAATATCAGTGACGTGTGCTACGCCACTAGTCACTCGGGTGGAAACAACTTCAACTAGGAAAGCATCAGACACACAACACTGCTATCGATGAAATCACTTCATCAGGAACATCAGACACACAACACTGCTAATCCATAAAGTGTCTTCATCAGGAGCATCAGACTCACAACACTGCTAATCAATGAAATGTCTTCACCAGGAGCTGATTACGCACCAGAAACGTCGGCCAATGTGTCTGCACCAGCCGCCACTACGCCAAAGGAAAGCACGCAACATGCACACGCCTCAAACGTATCCGCGGCCGACACTACAACCATATCCGCAGCTATCAACACCACCACAAACACAACCCGCAGCTCAGGCAGTGCCGGAGCTTTCCCAGCCACTGAGACCCTTGCCCCTACTACTAAATCCGTGACCCTCACCACACGACAAATACTGAAACCCTTACCCCTACCACTAAATCTGCAACCCTCGCCACCACCAACACTGAGACGCTTACTCCTGCTAACACATCAGCGACTCTCACCACAACTTTCGAGAATCCTACCCCAAGGGCTGCGTCTGCAACCCTCGCTTCAACAGCAGACGTTCAAGGTGGACGCAGCCAGACTGTCGGCATTCCAGAGACGACTCCACCCACAGGTTAGAAATGAACCCATGTTTTTATCCACAGATAAGAAATGAACGCACGTTTTCATTCACAGGTCAGAAATGAACTCGTCTATTCATCCACAGGTAAGAAATAAACTCATCTTTTCGTCTTCATAACCAGTGTCCAACGACATCCAAATGAACTATGAAGTCTTTCCGAGCTTTCTGAGATATTCCAAAAAGAATAAAAACCGTTATGGTCCGTTATAGCCGTCAGTAACGGCTATAACGGTAAAATAACACATCGGGCATTATCCATGACCCATAATGAACATACCTTCAAATTTACAGAAAGATCGGCCAAGTAACTTTCTGAGATATTCCATATAAAAAAAAAACCGTTATGGGCCTTTGTAGCCGTTAGTAACGGCTATAATGGTAAAATAACACATCGGGCATCATCCGTGACCCATAAGGAACATGCCTACAAATATGCAGAAAGATCGGCTAAGTACTTTCTAAGATATTCCGTAAAAAAGAAATACCGTTATAGCCGTTAGTTAACGCCTATAACGGTAAAATAACTCATCGGGCATCATCCACGACCCATAATGAACATGCCTACAAATTTTCAGAAAGATTGGCAAGTATTTTCTGAGATATTCCATAAAGAAAAAAAAACCATTATGGGCCGTTATAGACGCTAGTTACGCCTATAACGGTAAAATAACACATCGAGCATCATCCGTGACCCATAATGAACATACCTAAACATTTTCAGAAAGATCGGCCAAGTAGTTTTGTCTGGAGCGAGTGGAACACATTTTTACCACAGACGGACGGACGGACAGACAGACATACAGACAGCATTTTTTCGTTCCCATTGGAAAGTACGCCCTGTTCTATAAGAACTAGGGGTACAAAAAAATGTATCTGCCAAACTTGCAAGTCATGCGCTTAAGGCTGAGGAAAAACATTTAATATCAATGATGAGAATGACTGACGTGTATCTCTTTTTTTTTCCTGCTGTATTGCTTGAAGTTGTTGTCATTGTTGTTGCTGTCGTTGTTGTTGTTAGTATTGTTGTTTCTGCGATTGCTGCTAGTAGCAGTCATAATATTTTGTAATATATACTGTGACTATTGCAGCACGACGTTAATCGAAAAAGCAATGGCAACACAATGTTTTAGAGGTAAATGAAATAGAGCACAATATTTCAGTAGTAAAGGAAATGAAGCACGATATTTTTAGCAGTAAAAGAAACAGCAGCACAATATTTTAGTAGTAAAAGTAAAATCAGCTGCAGTGATAGTATGGCCACACGTACCAGAGAAGGATGTAACGACAGCAGTAACAATAGCATCGATAGAATTAGCTGTAGTACTACTAGCTGTTTCAGTGGTAGTAGCAGTACAGAAGCAGTTAAGTACTACTAGCAGTAGCAGTCGTAACAGCGGTTGCAGTGGTAGTCTTTCTAGCAGCAGTAGTAATGGCATCAAAGCAACTGTACGAGAACCATTAATAGCCACAGCAGAGGTAGTTGATTTAATTTACATTTGTAAGCGTACGCTGACTGGGAAAATATATGATTTTTGTTCTCTAATTTCTGTCCAGTTCTTCCATGCTTTTGGCCCATAACACTCTGGGTTTTGACACACCATGACCTGCAACAATATCAGTGACGTGTGCTACGCCACTAGTCACCCCGGTGGAAACAACTTCAACTAGGAAAGCATCAGACACACAACACTGCTAATCGATGAAATCACTTCATCAGGAACATCAGACACACAACACTGCTAATCGATAAAGTGTCTTCATCAGGAGCATCAGACTCACAACACTGCTAATCAATGAAATGTCTTCACCAGGAGCTGATAACGCACCAGAAACGTCGGCCAATGTGTCTGCACCAGCCGCCACTACGCCAAAGGAAAGCACGCAACATGCACACACCCTCAAACATATCCGCGGCCGACACTACAACCATATCCGCAGCTATCAACACCACCACGAACACAACCCGCAGCTCAGGCAGTGCCAGAGCTTTCCCAGCCTCTGAGACCCTTGCCCCTACTACTAAATCCGTGACCCTCACCACGACAAATACTGAAACCCTTACCCCTACCACTAAATCTGCAACCCTTGCCATCACCAACACTGAGACGCTTACTCCTGCTAACACACATCAGCGACTCTCACCACAACTTTCGAGAATCCTACCTCCAGGGCTACGTCTGCAACCCTCGCTTCAACAGCAGACGTTCAAGGTGGACGCAGCCAGACCGTCGGCATTCCGGAGACGACTCCACCCACAGGTTAGAAATGAACCCACGTTTTTATCCACAGTAAAGAAATGAACTCGTCTATTCATCCACAGGTAAGAAATAAACATCTTTTCGTCTTTATAACCAGTGTCCAACGACATCCAAATCAACTATGAAGTCTTTCCGAGCTTTCTGAGATATTCCAAAAAGAATAAAACCGTTATGGTCCGTTATAGCCGTCAGTGACGGCTATAACGGTAAAATAACACATTGGGCATCATCCATGATCCATAATGAACATACCTTCAAATTTTCAGAAAGATCGGCCAAGTACTTTCTGAGATATTCCATAAAAAAGAAAAACCGTCATGGGCTTTGTAGCTGTTAGTAACGGCTATAACGGTAAAATAACACATCGGGCATCATCTGTGACCCATAAGGAACATGCCTACAAATATGCAGAAAGATCGGCTAAGTACTTTCTAAGATATTCCGTAAAAAAAGAAATACAGTTATGGGCCGTTATAGCCGTTAGTTAACGCCTATAACGGTAAAATAACTCATCGGGCATCATCCACGACCCATAATGAACATGCCTACAAATTTTCAGAAAGATTGGCCAAGTATTTTCTTAGATATTCCATAAAGAAGAAAAAAACCTTATGGGCCGTTATAGCCGCTAGTTACGCCTATAACGGTAAAATAACACATCGAGCATCATCCGTGACCCCTAATGAACATACCTACACATTTTCAGAAAGATCGGCCCAGTAGTTTTGACGGGAGCGAGTGGAACACATTTTTACCACTGACGGGACGGACAGACTGACAGACATACAGACAGCATTTTTTCGTTCCCATTGTAAAGTACTCCCTGTTCTATCGGAACAAGGGGTACAAAAATGTATCTGCCAAACTTGCAAGTCATGCGCTTAAGGTTGAGAAAAAAAACATTTATATCAATGATGAGAATGACTGACGTGTATCTCTTTTTTTTTTCCTGCTGTATTGCTTGAAGTTGTTGTCATTGTTGTTGTTGTTGCAAGTATTGTTGTTTCTGCAATTGCTGCTAGTAGCAGTCATACTATTTTGTAATCTATTGTGACTATTGCAGCACACGACGTCAGTCAAAAAAAGCAATGGCAACACAATGTTTTAGAGGTAAATGCAATAGACCACAATATTACAGTAGTAAAGGAAATGAAGCACGGACTATCACAACAGCATCTGAAAAATTTCCATATTGGGGCGTACACAATAATTATCATAAAAAAATCCTGAAAATATAACGGGGTGTTGCTTGCTGCGACAGCTATTCCATCGTTTTTTTAGAGGAAAAAAGACCGTCTAGTGCGCAAAAAGACATCTTTAAGTCATAATGTTGAGAAAAAGAAAAACTATCCCATGGCTGAAAGTACCCATCACCATGTTGACCTTTTCACCCAGTAATCTTATCATCGAGCAGAGAGCAATCGAGGGAGTGAATATATCAAGATTTGTAAATGAGCAGACGTTTAGGTGAAAAAAAAAACAACAGGTAATTCGACCGGCAGAATTGGGCTTTGTTTGTAATGGCAAATCAACGAAAAGGATCTAGAAAGGGGTTATTAGGTTTGTTTGTAATGGCAAATTAACAGAAAATCTAGAGAGGGCTATTAGGATGCTTTTTTGTAATGGCAGATTAACACACACGGCGCGCGCGCGCGCGCAGCGCACACACACACACACACACACACAACACACACACACAACACACACACTGACTGACTGAAACCATTTACTGTCAGATTAACATAGTGTTGTACTGACGATACACACACCATCACAACACACACCACACACACACACCACCACACTCACACACACACACATCCTAAAATGGGCTATCAGAGCTTTTTGGTAATGGCAAATTTAACACACACTACAAAATCTCGAGAGTGCATTAAGGTTTGTCTAGAATGGCAAATTAACAGAAAATCTAGAAAGAGCTATTAAGATTTCTTTCTAATGGCAGAGTTATTACAACATCTGGAGAGTGCTATTGGGTTTTTTTTTGTAATGACATATTAACCACACAGAAACATCCTAGAGAGGGTCATTTAAGGTTTACATTGGCAAATAACACAACAACAAAAATCCAGAGTGAGACCTAGTAAGGTTTGTTTGTAATGGCAAATTTGACAAAAAATAATAATCTAGAGAGGGCTATTAAGTTTGTTTATAACAGCAATTTCTTTTTTTAATGGCCCCTAGGTTTTGTGTGTAATAGCAAATTGACAAAAATCTAAAGAGGGCTATTAGTTTTGTAATGGAAAATTACCAAATTCTACAAAGAGCTATTAGGATTGGTTGCAATGGCAAATCAACAGAAAATCGAAAAGGGACTATTCGGGATTGTTTGTAACGACAAACTAACCAGAAAATCTTTAGATGGCTATTTGGGGGTTTTTTGTAATAGCAACTTATAATAACAATAAAAAAAAAATGCGAAAGGAACGCGATTAATCGTTCCTTTGGAGCCCACTTTCGTTTTTTGTTTAAGCAATTTTTTAGAGAGCTAAAGTGTTTTTTTTTCTAGCAGAGACGTCGTGTTACAGCAAAACGAAATCTAGCAAAATCATGAACTGGAATGTTATTTGCACAAGCCTGTGTTTATTTCCATCTGTCTGTTTCTGAAATAAAGGGACACTGTCGTTGACAGTTACGTGACGTTTCCAAGGGAAAACAGACGGACCTTTTGGTTAAGTGCGAACAACACTATAAATATTTACGTGGTCTAACACTGGAAAATCATGTCGACATCACATGTCCAATACTTTCCTGCACAGTTAAACTAAGGATGTTCGTAATGAAATCAGCAAAATAAACTTCTAAATTCTTTGAGTCCAGCCTTCAAATTTGCACTTCTCCATTTCCTGGAGAGGAGGAAAGCTCTGTACGCTTGTTATGTGGAGCAATGATCCCACTCCTCTCCCTTTTTTAACCCGTTTTTTTTGTTGTTGTTGTTTTTTTGTTAAAGGAACCCACTGATAAAGCCTATCGTATCACCTACATTTTCATACATTTGATAACACATTCAAACATTTCTTCTACTGAATGCCATCCGTCTCGTTTCATAATTCTTACATTTTATAGTGTAGCTCGAACTGTGACAGCTCAAACCTCTGACAGGTGACATCTTTTAAACTCAAACCACTATGACAGCTCAGACCTATGACAGCTCAAACGAGACAGTTTAAACCTAGGGATCAGCTCAGACCTTTCATACAGCTCAGACCTCTGACAGCTCAAATCTATTCAGCTCAAACCTCTGACAGCTCAGACCTCTGACAGTTCCAGACCTCTGACCGCTGAACCTAAGACAGTTCAAATCCAGACAAAGTATCGCATCTTTCAGGAAAAACATGCAGCAAAATTATGCGTGTGTACGTGTACCCGAAACTCCCCTCTGTCGGAGACACCGCACAGCAGCAAAGAGCCTTGTCCGAACTCCTGAAATCACTGGTCATTAGCCGGAAAAACACACCGCCATCAACAAGATGAAGTACAGCAGTGCTCCGGATCAACGACCAAGCGCTCAGACGATTGGCTGGCTGGGTGTGACAGTGCTGGCGTCAGTGGTGGCTGTCATCTTCGCCTGGACGTCGCTATTATGTTGGCGTGTCGGGCTGCGCCGGTTGGAGGCGAACACTGATCTCCGGGTAAAAGGTGGAATATGAATTATTTGGGAAGAGAGAGAGAGTGTGTGTGTTTGTGTGTGTGTGTGTGTGGTGTGTGGGTGTGTGTGTGTGTGTTTGCCACCATGAGAGATTAAGTGGGTTAGAATTTTTAGATTGAGATAACATTTTTAGATTGATCAATCTTTCTCGCTTTTGTTTTGTCATACGTCTTTTTGTTATAACGGACAGAAATTTGAAATTGTTCAGAGAAATCATTGTACAGCATTCTTGTAATAAAGAAGAGGTTTATGTGCGTTTTTTCTTCTTCTTTTCTTTCATTTTTAAACACTGCCTGTATTCAAACCTAAGATTTATGTCATTCAATGTTGTTTTCATCGAGCACATTGTCCTTCATTATCATTGCATTAAATCCGGCTGAAAAGAATTCTTTTCATCATGTTTCTTGTGTGTGTGTGCGCGCGCGCGCGCGTGCGTGAGTGCGTGCGTGTGTGTGCGTGTGTGTGTGTGTGTGTGTGTGTGTGTGTGTGTGTGTGCGTGTGTGTGTGTGTGTGTGTGTTGTGTGTGTGTGTGTGTGCGAACATTGATTTGGATTCCTACACTACCAGCACTTCTGAAATGCTTTGTTCCGGATAATTCATGGAAATGAAAAAATGTATCGGAAATCAAAAATGTGAACAGCAATCTAAACTTTGCACGTTTGTCACATGCTAAGGAGCGATCAGCAGATGCTGGAGGACGGCCCTATTTTCCCTGTTACATTACTGATGATAGTCAACTCGACGCTGTCCTTGTACCTCAAAGAAAGGACTTGTATAACTTTTTATCTTTGTCTTACAGGCTAAACGAACAATGGCAAGCTGACCTAGCAAGTCATGTGGCGGGCTGAACTAGGAAGTCATGATAGGCTATTAGCTGAACTAGGAAGTCATGATGGTAGGCTATACTAGCTAAACTGGGAAGCATGATGGTAGGCCATACTAGCTGAACTAGGAAGTCATGATGGTAGGCTATATTAGCTGAACTAGGAAGTCATGATGGTAGGCTATACTAGCTGAGCTAGGAAGTCATGATGGCCGCTGAAACTAGGAAATCATGATGGTAGGCTATACTATGAAAGTCACAAAAGCAGGCTATACTAGAAAGTCACAACAGCAGGCTATAATAGGAGGCACTACAGCAGGCTGTAATAGAAAATCAGGACACAATGGTAAACTAGAAGTCGTAACAGCAGGGTACAATACTATGAGGAATCACGACAGCAAGCTGTACGAGGAAATCACGACAGTAGGCTAAAATAGGAAGTCACGACAGCAGGCTATACTAGAAGGTACTAAAGCAGGCTATACTAGGAGGTACTACAGCGGTCTAACTTAGAAACCAAGACGTCAGGCTACATTAAGAAGTCGAGTCTGTAGGCTATATAAGGAAGTCGCTACTGAAGGCTAAACTAAGAATCAGGACAGCAGGGTATAGAATGAAGTCACGACAGCGGGCAATACTAGGAAGTCACGGCATCTGGCTATAATAGGAAGTGACAAACAGAAGGCTGAAATGGGAAGTCAGGACAGCAGACTGAACTGACGGGCCGGAATAGCTCGGCTGGTAGAGCGCTGGACTCGTAATCTTGGTGATCCTGGGATTGCGGGTTCGAATCTCCGCGCTGGGCCGTTTTGGTACAGGGGGATTTTTCCCTCGGAGTTAACATTGGATCCGACTCCATTTCCCAAATAGTCTTTCGAATGAGACTATAAACCGAGGTTCCGTGTGTGATCGCACGCATAATATCTTGTACACATGTAATATCCCATCACCAACTTCGGAAAGAGAAGGCCAGTTTGGCCGTTGGTATGGATGACACGTTACACATAGGATGCACTCTGCGTGAAAATCAAAAGAATGAATGTTCTTAAATTGAATGACCGATATTGACTGAATGGCACAGGAAACGAACTGAACGAAGCGGCAGCAGGCAGCTCTCCAGTCAGCTCTACTCAGGTAGGCAAGACGAGAATGCAGATTGTAAAGCGTTTAGAGCTTGGTCTCTGGCCGGGAATAGGCGCTATATAATTACTCTAAAAAAAAAAAACTAGGAAGAAACGACCTTCAGGCTGAACTAGGAAGTCACGACAACAGGATATACTAGGAAGTCACGACAGCAAGATATACCAGGAAGTCACGACAGCAAGATATACTAGGAAGTCACGACAGCAGGTATACTAGGAAGTCAAGACAGCAGGACATACTAGAAGTCACGACAGCAAGATATACTAGGAGTCACAACAGCAGGCTGAACTATGAAAGTTACGACAACAGGCTGAACTAGAAGTCACCACAGCAGGATATACTAGGAAATCATTACAGCAGGCTGACTAGGAAGTCACCACAGCAGGATATACTAGGAAATCATTACAGCAGGCTGAACTAGGAAGTCCACACAGCAGGATATACTAGCAAATCATTACAGCAGGCTGAACTAGGAAGTCACCACAGCAGGATATCTAGGAAATCATTACAGCAGGCTGAACGAGGAAGTCAACACATTAGAATATATTGGGAAGTCACGACCGCAGGATTTACTCGGAAGTCACAACAGAAGGCTAAACCAGGAAGTCACGACGGAAAACAATACTAAGAAGTCACAAAAGCAGGCTATACTAGACGGCACTACAGCGATTGAGCTAGGAAGCTACGGCAGCAGCTGAACTCGGAGGTCACGACAACCAGCTAAATTATGAAATCACGACAGCAGGCTATACTAGGAAGTAACGACAGCAGGCTCTACTAGCAAGTCACGACTCAGGCCATCTACTAGGAATTAGGCTGTACAACGATGTCACGACATCGGGCTATACTAGGATGTCATTACAGCAGGCTGACTAGGAATCACGACAGCACATTATACGAAGCAGTCACGACAGCGGGCTATCTAGGAAGTCCACGGCAATAGGCTATACAGGGAAGTCACCACAAAAGGCTAAATTAGGAAGTCACAACAGTAGGTTGTACTAGGAAGTCACAACAGCAGGCTATGATAAGAAGTGACAACAGCAGACTGAATTCGATGTCACGACAGCAGGCTGAACTATGAAGTCATGACAGCAGGCTATACTCGGAAGGCACAACAACGCAGCTATAATAAGAAGTGACAACAGCAGACTGAACTCAAAGTCACGACAGCAGGCTGAACTATGAAGTCACGACAGCAGGCTATACTAGAAAGTCACGACAGCAGGCTATTAATAAGTGACAACAGCAGACTGAACTCGAAGTCACGACAGCAGGCTGAACTATGAAGTCCGACAGCAGACTATACTAGAAGTCACGACAGCAGGCTATGATAAGAAGTGACAACAGCAGACTGAACACGAAGTCACGACAGCAGGCTGAACTATGAAGTCACGACAGCGGGCTATACTAGGAAGTAAGGACAATAGGCTATACAGTGAAGTCACCACAAAAGGCTAAATTAGGAAGTCACACAGTAGGCTGTACTACGAAGTCACAACAGCAGGCTATAATAAGAAGTGACAACAGCAGACTAAACTCGAAGTCACGACAGCAGGCTGAACTATGAAGTCACGGACAGCAGGCTATACTAGGAAGTCACGACAGCAGGCTATACTACAGCAGGCTATACTTGGAAGTCACGACAGCAGGCTATACTAGGTAAGACGACAGTAGCTGAAACTAGAAAGCCGTGACAGCAGGCTAGGAATGACAACAGCAGGACCGAAGTAGAAAATGGCAAAAGCAGACTAAAATAGAAATGTGCAAAAGCAGACTAAAATAGAAAATGGCAAAAGCATACTAAAATAGAAATGGCAAAAGCAGACTAAAATAGAAAATGGCAAAAGCAGACTAAAATAAAAATGGCAAAAGCAGACTAAAATAGAAAATGGCAAAAGCAGACTAAAATAGAAAATGGCAAAAAGCAGACTAAAATAGAAAATGGCAAAAGCAGACTAAATAGGAAATGGCAAAAAGCACGGCTAAACTATAAAATGGCAAAAGCAGGCTAAACTAGGAAATGGCAAAAGCAGCTATACTAGGAAAATGTCAAAAGCAGGCTAAAATATAAAACGGCAAAAGCAGGCTAAAATAGGAAATGGCAAAAGCAGGCTAAACTAGGAATGCAAGAGCATGTTAAACTAGGAAATGGCAAAAGCAGCTCAAACAGAGTTTTTTTTGATGTAATTAATAGCGAACCGCCAAGAAATGTTGACAAATGATTCACAAGACAAAACAACACCGAACTACTCTTGGGTCTCTTCAGCAAAATGCAAAACACTTTTGAACGAGCAATCACTTATCTTCATTCACTTCAGCGGTCAAGATGGGCGTTGAATAAAATGAGGCTGTACAGAAAGAGACAATGTATGAGTCGAGGTAGTAATGATGATAATTATATAACTGACATGAATATGGTGATGATGATGATCAAAATTCAAAGAAAGAAAATAAACACCACGGATTACTACCACTTTTGGTGATAATATGACAGTAGCAGTTGTAGTGTGGGAGAAAGGAGGCAGTGGGTTAGAGAATTCTTAACAGCATGTTT
Source organism: Conus betulinus (assembly GCA_016801955.1). Classification (NCBI taxonomy): domain Eukaryota; kingdom Metazoa; phylum Mollusca; class Gastropoda; order Neogastropoda; family Conidae; genus Conus; species Conus betulinus. The sequence goes on along the minus strand of JADBJO010008045.1, from coordinate 6,461 downwards.
GCCGTGGCAACGGTCTTAGTGTGTTGTTGCGATGGTGATGTTAATGTAGTCCATGATAATATCAATAAGACCAATCGTATTGATAACAATAATGATAATGCTAACAACATAGTACTGAAATAAAAGCCTAATATATGACTAAGAAAACGGCAAAAGCAGGCTAAACCAAAAATTGCAAAAGCAGGCTCAACCAGAAAGTGAAAACAGCAGGCTGTACTACAATAAAGAGGACAGCATGCTGAACTAGAAAGTCACAACAGCAAGCTAGACCGGTGACAGCGGGCTAAACTAGGAAGTCACGACAGCAGGCTAAAAACCTTGACAGCAGGATAAACCAGGAAGTCATGACAGCAGGCTAACCAGGAGTCACGACAGCAGGCTAAACCAGGAACAGGTCACGACAAGCAGCTAAACTAGAAGTCATGACAGTAGGCTAAACTAGAAAGTCACGACAGCTGGCTAAACTAAGAAGTCATGACAGCAGGCTAAACTAGGAAGTCATGACATCAGGTTTAAACCAGGAATCATGATATAAGGCTAAACTAAGAAGTCTGATGACAGCCTCTAAACTAACAAGTCACGACAGCAGGCTAAACTAGGAAGTCATGACAGCAGGGCAAACTAAGAATGACAACAGCAGGCTAACTAAGAAATGACATACAGCAGGACTAAACTAAAGAAATGACAACAGCAGGCTAAACTAAGAAGTCCATGACAGCAGGCTAAACTAGTAATTCATGACAGCAGCTAAACTAAGAAGTCTGACAGCAGGCTAAACCATGAGGTCCCGACAGCAGGCTAAACCAGGAATCACTGACCACGACAGCGGCTGAACCAGGAAGTCACGACAGCAGGCTAAACTAAAAAAACAGTCATGACAGCAGGTTAAACCAGAAGTCACGACAGCAGGCTAAACTAAGAAGTCATGACAGCAGTTCAAACCAGGAAGTCACGACAGCAGGCTAAACTAGAGTCATGACCAGCATGCTAAATAGAAGTCATGACAGCAGCTAAACCCGGAAGCATGACAGCATGCTAAACTACGAAGTCACGACAGCAGGCTAGACCCAGGAAGTCACACGACAGCCTGCTGAGCTATAAGTCACGACAGCAGCTACACCACGAAATGGCACACAGCAATCTGTACTGGATTAAAAAAAAAGGCCAGCAGGCTGAACTAGGAAGTCACGACAGCAGGCTGAACTAGGAAGTCACGACAGCAGGCTAAACCCTGAAGTCACGACAGTCAGTTACCAAGGAGCGAAAACTCTCACAAAGGGCCTGAAGCGCTTTGACGAAAAGAATTTCGAGCGTTTGTTGGGAGAAATGGGTACTTGCCGATTAGCATAGTGCCCCCCCACCATGTGGGCGATGTTCGAACTGAGTGAAGCAATCTGTCAGGTGATAGTAGGCATCCAAAGTGGTGAGGACCCCTCCCCGAGTTCGAACCTTCCTGATGTT